>PVIU01016362.1:0-45218 GCA_004026605.1 Ondatra zibethicus
GGGGGGTAGTGGGAGGGGACCGGGAGAAGGGGAAGAAAGGAAAAAATTTTTTTTTATCTTTAATTATGTTCTTGAATGGAAAAAATAAAACAAAACAATGTATGGAAAAAAAAATAAATAAATAAATAAAGCTTGCCACAAAAAAAAACTAATTATTATTGCATGAATGTATATTTATGTATACACAAATATATTCCCAAATGTAACCTATTCAGTCTGTATAAGGTTACTTGTTGGCATGTTTTAAGGGCTGTTTAGTACTGGACAGCCAATAGGTATGCTGTTCCCTGGATAAGACCACTTCTCCTTCTCCTTGGGAGCAGAAAAAGTCATCATATTTTTCTAAAGTAATTTCCACGGGTCCCTTTATTTTTCTTGTAAAGTGAAAGGGAAGGTGGTAAACTTCTGGTGTAGGAAGTCTTTCTATTTGTTGTTTTTATTCATTAATGAATAAATTTGTTTCAGCCTGTGGCTTAGCAGAATAGAGCTAGGTGGGAACTAAGCTGAATGCTGGGAGAAGGACGGTGGAGAGGGGAAGCCATGGAGCTGCTGGAGGAGACAGATGCGCCAGAAACTCGCCAGTCAGCCAGTCATGTGCCAATGCACAGATCAATAGAAATGTGTTAATTTAAGATGTAAGAGCTAGCCAATAAAAAGCTAGAGCTAATAGGCCAAGCAATGATTTAATTAATACAGTTTCTGTGTCGCTATTTCAAGTCTGGGCCACCGGGAACAAACAAGCAGCCTTTGGCTGCAAACTTCCCTGCAGGATCTCAGGTCTCTAAAACTACCACGTGAACATGATATCTGTATGTAGGCCATCAGGAGGGGAGACACTGAGTTCGTCTAGATGTTATGTCCCTTTCTGGGGCCTGAAGTCAGGAATGTAAAATAAATCTTAGTAGCTTTTATGCTAGTGTTTGGCTGACAGAGTTGGAGGTATATATCCACTTAAATCTTTGTAAATCTTAGGATTTTTGAAAAGAAGAGTACAAATTATTTAAGAGAAATCATCATATTCAGTAGTCAAGGAAAATTGTTTTGGTTTATATCATTAGAAGTTCAACATTCTGAGCCATTCTTGATTCAGACTAAGGAAAGAAATCTTCTGGTTTTACCCTGGATAACTCACTTACCTGGTTCTTATTTTATTTCCTATAATAAAACCTGGACCAGTTATTCACAGGTTAGTTGTCCTGTGAGTTAAAACACTTTCTGCTTTTTAGCTAAAATGAAATATGTAATGTAATTAAACAATAATACAATGTTGATTAATCATTTTCACAATTTAATTTTACATGTATGACTAATCATTGTAATTTAAAGGGTTTAATAAGCAAGCAGAATAATTATGCATAATGGAACATGAGGTACAGGTTAAAAGGTATATATTAAAATTACTCATACGCTTCCTAGAAAAATTATCTAATGATGTAACTGAATACCCCCAAAATGTAATATCTTTCAAAGATGTATATATAGAAGGAAAGCATTGCCTTTCTCTTGTGGTAGGCAAAGAGAACATTTTCTTGTTTTCTCTAACTTCTGTCTCTAGCTGAACTTGTATTTTTAAGTGTTCTGCATTTCTCACTCAAGTCTCCTAAAAAAAGGAACAGGAAAAGATCTGAGATTTTTGGAAGGACAGGATGGGTCAGCTCTCTTGGTAAAATCTTTTTTGATAGTTCACCTTTGAACACATCACTTAAATATAGGCTGCTCCCTTTATACAAATACTCAATCTTTAATTGCGGGATTTCTAGGTGAGTTTGTTCACACAATGTCAATGAAAGGTTTGACTGTTTCTGAGAATTTATTTCAACCAAATTCATGGATAATAAGAAGGTCTTTTCTAGAAAGCTCTTTCCTTTGGTTCTTTCTGCTTGTTACTGGCAGAGAAAAACAATACTTTTCTTTACAATAGGAACATAGGAGAAAGGATATGCATTCATTCATGCACATGCCATGTTTAGCAAACACTCATGTTGTAGAAATGTTTCATATAAATGGTCAGTGAATAAAGTCTGGAATTACAAAAATCTTCATATAGCTACCTTACCTGGTTGGGTAAGAAATCCTTAATGAGTAATATATTGCAGATGGTGGCCATGGTTTTGGTGGAGTATGCTGAAAGACATCATATTTATAATATACTGAACCTAACACACTAAATCAAGTGCACTTAGAATATTGTTTTAGCCTATTCCAGGAAACTGACATTAATAAATACAGGAAAAGACATTATGGGTTCTGGACAAGTGATTCAGAGTCAAATATTGAAGCACAACTTGGTTATAATTAAGGGTCTGGGCTTTATAACAAATAGGTCAAAAGGATTGTATTATAGGAGAAGCAGCAAAAGTGAGGTAACATGTTCTTGCTGTAACATTCCTGAATCCATGATATTTAACTAGAAACAGTGGTTCGTGAAAATGACTGAACAAAAGGAAAAATTTAAAAACTAAAATGCTTTTGTTGTTTACAAAGCCTTTAGTAATTTAATGTTCATTTTGTGCATGCAAATAGCTCCAGACAAACTTATAAGACTCAAGGACGCTCGTGGAGACTCACAAAACAATCTGAGGAGACAGGACTATAGATACACGGTGCTATCATTTTGTACAATGAAACATAATGCCAGGCAATGCAGCAGAGTTTAGAATGCTGAGTGAAAGTTACTGATTATCCAAGGTATTAATTAGTATAGCTCCTTGAAGGGATTGGTCACGGCCACTGAGATGGGGATAAAGAGAACAAAGCACTGGTACAGTAGATAGAGTTGCATACCAGGAGGCTGGCACACTAGGAAACTTGGAACAAATGAACATGTCTCCCTGCTCCTTACAGAATGAACATTTCTGCTTACTCATCCACCATGACAGTCTTTAAGCTAAATAGAGTACAGTGCAAATCTAAGTGCTTTTCTTAATAAATAATAAGTATGTATATCATAATTTTTGACATCTGTGTTCATCTAGAGAATATAAAATTGCATTCATACATATTAAGTTTACAGTTTAATCAGGGAGATACTTCTAGAGATGAATGGATTAAATTTCCTAGGAACCCAGTAGGTCTAGAGCAAGTTGCCCTATAAGCAAACCTAACCTCAGAAGTGACACTCAAACTGAAAAGCCAAGGAAATCTATCACTTATATTTCAGGGTATAACAGGCCACCCCAGTGAAATATAGCCCTGCATGAAATTCTGCAGGTTTAATGCACAGGCTAAACAAGAAACACGATGGTTCAGTCATTTGGCTATAGTGAAAGAATCCTTCTGAAAGATAGCTTATGGATGCTGAGCAGTAGTGGTGCACGCCTTTACCCCAGCACTTTGGAGGCAGAAGCAGGCGGATCTCTGTTAGTTTGAGGTCAGCCTGCTCTCCAGAGTGAGTTCCAGGACTGTTATATGGAGAAAACTTGTCTTGGACACCTCACCCCCCCAAAGTTATGGAGCACGTGTCCTGTTAAATGGGTAATTCTCAGTTTTCACACATTCTTCCTTCTTTCCTGGAATAATGTTTAAGTGCTCTTGCCTGGACTGTAGCATAAACTGGACACAAAGAACCCGCAAAAAGAGGACTGCTAAACTTGCCTAAAGGTGAGATGATCCTTCAGGGTTCCTGCTTCATGAAAGAGTCTGCGAGACATTCTGCAGGATACAGAAGAAAGTGACTGAACTGTCTTTGAATTTTCTGCTTCATGGAAAAGTCTGCTGGATACTATGGGCCTGTAGGCTAAAGATGGATGCCCCAATGGCACAAAGGAACTTTGGGTGACTGTATAGGCAGCAAGATGTCTCTGTCATTTCTAGAGTTTGGAAGTTCCTTATTTCTTGTTTACTTAGGTAATATTTTATCCTTCTGGAGTCTTTGATGGAGCTGAAGAATGGATAGTTATACTGATAGTTTTCCATTCTTATGATAAAAGATAAAATAGATCTAAATATGGTAACTGTAATTCTTGCTTGATAACTTTTGTTATATGTAACTTTACTATGTTAAAATGAAAACCTTTCTTTTTTGTTTAAATAGAAAAGGGGAAATGGTGTAGGAGGGTCCTTCTGTATTTGGGTTGCTTTTATTGGTTAATAAAGAAACTGCCTTGGCCTTCTGATAGGGCAGGACTTAGATAGACAGGATAAAGAGAACAGAATGCTGGGAAGGGGACAGAGTTAGAGAGAGCCGCCACCATGAAGTCTGCCAGGTCACACACGCTGAATCTTTCCCGGTAAGCCATGACTCGTGGTGACACACAGATTATTAGAAATGGGTTAAACAAATATGTGAGAGTTAGCCAATAAGAGGCTAGAGCTAATGGGCCAGGCAGTATTTAAATGAAAAAAATATATAATCTGTAATTTTGAAAGCAAGCTAACAAATAGATGACTTTTCATTTCTAGTTAAGTGACTTGTGTTGTAGAGCCCCCTAAAATGTGAGCCTATCCTACCTTGTCTGAAAGTCAGAGAGTTTGAGCTCTCTCAAAGTTGTTGACAACAGGTGTGGCTACAAATGATAGATTCTGACCTAGGGTGTGGTTAATTAGTATTCTGAGTGTTAAAGTAGATCTACTTCACCTGGACCAGAGGTCAGAGGATTCAAGTCTATTCCTTGTGTCATGCTAATAAAGTCTGCTGCCCTCCCTTCCCCTTTTGGAGTGAAGTATATAGGCATATGGGAAATAAATGAGGTGGGTTCAGAATTCATTGAATGTCCCTCCCTGTGATGCTGTTCTGTGTTGCTGTCTCTTATGTTCCTACTCTGGAACATACGAGTTCTGCTGAAGCTGGATTTTGATACTTATTGAACTTTGAGTGTTTGAGGGTCAATTTGATATGCGCACCTGACTGAAATCAGGGCTCAGCCACTTGTTCAGATGGTCATCTTGCTACTGACGTGCAGGTGTCTTACGACTGTGACCAGGGTTTCTATTAATTTTCTCTAAGTAGAAAAGAAGATCAGGGTGTGCTGAGTGAATCCTCTTGAAAGGCTTTATAAGAGGATCTGTGGCTCTCTACTAGAATTAACATACTTTGTGCGGGCCACAGCTTCAGATTATTGCAGAGTCACAGCATGTCCATACAGAGGCCTAATTCCAGACTCTATACTTAGCTCTTGCTTTGTTTCTCTAGTGGAACCCCGATGGACCCCAAATGCTTTGACAGATTGTGGAATGGAGGGTGTCTTAGTTAGGGGATTTATTGCTGTGAAGAGAAACCATGACCATGGCAACTCTTATAAAGGAAAACATTAACTGAGGTGAGTCTCTTACAATTTTGGAGGTTCAGTCCATTATCATCATGAAGGGGAGCATGGTGGCATGGAGGCAAATGTGGTGCTGGAGAAGCAGCGGAAAGTCCTATATGTTGCAAGCAACAGGAAGTCAACTGAGACACGGTGCAGTATCCTAAGGATAGGAAACTTCAAGCCCACCCGCACACCAACATGTGACACATTTCCTCTAGGAAGGCCCCACTCATTCCAACAGAGCCAGGCCTCATGAAAGTGCCACTGCTGGAGAGCTTGTCTTTTTTCTACTTCCCACGTAGATTTTTGTAAGTCTCTCTTAGTTTCCTCATTGTTGTCTAAATTCTCTGGGATTGTGGTTTGTAGGCTGGGAGCATGGGGACCTTGGGAGTGGGGAGAGGCAGGGAGGGGAGCAGAAAAAAATGTAGATCTCAATAAAAATCAATAAACAAAAAGAAAAAGAGAATTAGCAAATATATTGCTGTACTTAAGAAGGCTGCTGGCTATAGTGGTATTTCATTTGTATTTTAATAAATAAAGCTTGCCTGAGAATGAGAAAAGTAAAACAGCCACACTGGCCAGAATTATAGACCAGGCAGCAATGACACACACCCTTCATCCCAGTAGCCACACTAGTTTGCCATAGAAACCAGGCAGTACCGGTGCATGTTCTTAATCCCAGAACTAGAGAAGATTAAAAAATGGGAGGAGACGGCTCTCAGTCTCAGTCTCATTCTGAGATCCCTAGAGGCAGGATCACCATTTCGGACTGAGGTAGAGGTAAGAACCAGTGGCTGGCTGTTTTGCTTTTCTGATATTCAGGATGAACAAAAAAAAAAAGGGCCACTCCCTATGAGATTATGTGGGCTAATTACAATCACATTCCACTCTCTGGCCCCCATAAGCTTATAACAATTATCATAACACAAAATGAATTTCATCCAACTTCAAATGTACCCATTGTTTATCACAGTTTTAACAATGTTTAAAGTCCAAAGTTCAAAGTCTCTTCTGAGATCCATCCAATCTCTTAACTGCAATCTGCTGTAAAACCAAAACCAAACAAACAGATAACATACTTCCAACATTTTGCTCTTCCCGAGGCCCATGAGCTTAGTTTAATCACATATGTTTCAGGCCAGCTCATAGGGTTATACTTCAGAAACCTCATACCTTGGGCAACTAGAGTGAGTTATCTGCTGTGTTTGTTGTTTGCCCTTCTTTTTTCGTTGGGGTTTTAGAACAGCTGTCGTGGATGCCCTATGTGAAAATGAGCAAACTCTATAAGACCATATTGAAAGCATAATTTTCCAAGAAAGGCTGTGTAGAAGCTGGAGCCAGGAAAGGACAAGAAAACATTTGTCTGGCTCAGTGTTGCTATATCAGTTATTGTACATGATAAAAAATAAGGATTATTGCAAGTCAGAGAGAATATCATGGTTAGTCATCACAAATGAAATGCCATGATGGATTATCTTTCTCCAAACCTTCCTTGTTTTAATAATCCTATGAGCCGAACACACAGCTTTCTCATAAGAATTAACAAATCTTTTGCAATATCTCAAACTGAATAACTAAGTTGCTTTATAGTAATTGGAAGTGAAACCTACAATGAGTAATAATGGATATAAGAAAGAAATAGAGCATATGAAACAAACTTGAATTTGAGATGTAGGTTGTATTTTTTAAATTAGGAATTTTAGTGAATGTATTATATCTGATAGTTCAAATAAGTGGGACATGTAATTATTTAATATATGGTATCAAGAAACATAATTGCTCCTCAAATAAGATAATTTTCTCATTATGTATCGTAAGTCACTCATAAGTTATAGTTAATTTTTGGTGGTGTCAAAAGAATAGCAAAAATTATAGTGAAGGTTTAATTTGGTTGTAGGACATCTTTTCAAAATGTGTTTCCTGATCATTCTGGACATTAGCCTTCATTTTTCTTTCCTACATTTCATATATTTGCATTAAGCACATTAATGGTTAGCAGGTTTTCCATTTCATTGTTTTCATGATTGTGGTGCATCATGACATAAAAACAGTCTGCATCTTATCTTGGGTTTATTTTCTTTTCACTGAACACAGCTCAAGAGTGAAGATAGAAGCCAGAGAAAGGAATATTGCTACCACTCTTCATGAGTCCGTGATAGTAGATCTGTGCATTTATGTAGTTAGACACAATGTTTGCACTAAATATAAGGTCTTGATGAAGACCTTCCTGAATCTTCTGATATAATAATTTCCATATTGTCACTGATCACTTTTGTCTTTAGAAATTAAAAGGATATCTCAAAGTTCAACATGCAGAGCAGTTCATGGAGCTGATTCACACACATTCTGCACACATTGGGCTCTTGCTTCTTTTCAGATAGATAATATTTATCAATTTTATACATATATATTTTGAATATGGGGAAATTTCATTTCAGATTATCCTCCTTTATCTTTCTCAGACTGACACACTTCTGTTTTCCCAAAAGCATATTCTATCTTCTCTCTCTCTCTCTCTCTCTGTCTCTCTCTCTCTCTCTGTGTGTGTGTGTGTGTGTGTGTGTGTGTGTGTGTGTTTGATCCACTGAGTCTTATTGTGCTTGCTTGCATGAACACAAGTCCTGGGGTACATTCACTGAAACATGGTGACTTCTTAGTGACTATACCACTGAAGACAATCAGGTCTCATACAAGATTCATTATTATGCCAACAGTTCCCCACTAATGGGCGAGGAATCATGACCTCTCATCTTATGATGATGAAGTGGTAATAGGTCCCATCTTGAGCATGATACCACATTGTAATTAGTTGCTGCATGTAAGGTCCATGTCATGTTCAGGTGTGACTAATTGTAGTTGTCATCTTGTGCTTTTTTACTGTTTAATTACATTTTCATTCAGAGTTAAACTTGTACAGTCATGCAGTCTTTTTCTACTTCTATTATTTCATTCTCTTTATTTCTAAACAATAGAGATTTTTTGTTGTCAGATTAAAGTCTTTAAATAATGTCCCTTTTCATTTATTAAATGCTCCTATTGGCCTGTCAAGTGATCTGTCCTGGGAATAAAGCTGTATTTAATAGAGAACCTCTGTCTTAAACATTTTATCAATGTTTATCACATGAAGACATGTGAGCTGTCAATAAGCTGAGAAGAACAATATGATATAAATACTCTGATGGTGATAACTATTATTTGCTGCTGGGAACAGAAAGCATTGGGATGTAAAGAAATAATTTCTAGAAGTCCAAGAACTGTCATGTATGATAAAATTGCAACACTAAATTTTTTTAACAATGAAAATAAGGGAAACAGAAATGCAAATTGCATAGAAAAGCCTGTTGGATGACAAAAAAGTTTGAAAGCATGTATTTCTTTTCTAATTGTTTTTATTGAGCTATATATATATTATCTCTGCTTCCCTCCCTTTCTCACCCTTCTCCTTCTACCCTCTCTCATGGTCCTCACTCTCCCAATTTACTCAGGAGATCTTGTCCTTTTTCTGCTTTCCATGTAGATTAAATCCATGGATGTCTCTCTTAGGGTCCTTGTTGTTGTCTAGGTTCTCTGGGATTGTGAATTGTAGGCTTGTTTTACTTTGATTTATATCTAAAAGTCATTTATGAGTGAATACATATTATATTTGTCTTTCTGTATCTGGGTTACCTTACTCAGTATGGTGTTTTCTAGATCTATCCATTTGCCTGCAAATTTAAAGATACCATTATTTTTTCCTGCTATGAGTCAGTACTATAGCAGTAGTTAGTATTGTGTTACTTTATCACATTTTCTTTTTCCATTCTTTGGTCGAATAGCATTTAGGTTGTTTCTAGGTTCTGGCTACTACAAATAATGCTGCTATGTACATAGTTGAGCACATGTCTTTGTGGTATACTTGAGTGTCCTATGGATATATACACAAAAGTGGTATTGCTGGGTCTTGAGGTAGGTTGTTTCCTAATTTTCTGAGAAATTGCCATACTAATTTCCAAAGCAGCTGTACAAGTTTGCATTCCCACCAGCAATGGAGGAGTGTTTCCTTTACCCCATATCCTCTTCAATATAATCTTTCATCAATGTTTTTGATCTTGTCTATTCTGACAGGTGTAAGATGGAATCACAGAGTTGTTTGATTTGTATTTCTCTGATGACTAAGGATGTTGAGCATTTCTTTAAGTGCCTTTCAGCCATTTTAGATTTGTCTGCTTAGAGTTCTCTCTTTAGGTCTGTGCACCATTTTTAATGGGATTATTTGTTCTTCTGATGACTAATTTCTTGAGTTCTTTGTATATTTTTGAGATCAGTCCTCTGATGTGGGATTGGTGAAGATCTTTTCCCATTCTGTAGGCTGCTGCTTTGTCTTCTTGACCTTGTCCTTTGCTTTACAGATGCTTCTCAGTTTCAGGAGGTCCCATTTATTTATTGATGCTCTTATTGTCTGTGTTATTGGGGTAATATGTAGGAAGTGGTCTCCTGTGTCCATGCGTTCAAGTGTGCTTCCCACTTCTAATCTATGAGGTTCAGTGTGGTTGGTTTTATGTAAGGCCTTTGATCCATTTGGACTTGATTTTTGTACGTGGCACTAGAAAGCATGCATTTCTAGCTCATTCAAGCGGTAGAATTAGGTTGGTGGTGTTCATACCAAGAACACAAAGAGAGTCATAATAAAATTCAAGACATGGAAGGTTGGAAGTATTTGATATTTATAAATGATAGTGCCTGCTTTTTAAAACTCATGCTTCCTATACTCATCAAAAATAATTATTATTGAAAATTTTGGTATAATAATAGTGTGGAAGTTTTAAAAAACTATTTTTTTCAATATTTATTTTATTATTTTTAAACATGGATTTTTGTATATGTGTGGATGTGCGACTAGAGGAGGAGAGAAGTGTTGGATGCCCTGGAGTTAAAGTTACAGGTGGCTTTGGACCACCCTACATGGGTACTTAGAATTAAATACCAGCCCTCTGCAAGAGCAGCACATTGTCTTAACTGCCAAGGCATCTTCAAGCCCTAAAACTAAGAATTTTTTGTGCTACTTGAATTGTTTAATTCATTTACTTATGTGTATGTGTGTGTATTCCTGCTTATATATGTGATGATACAGGGTCATGTGTAAACAGACGGGTACAAGTGGAGGTCAGCGGTTAGTTTCAGGTGTTGTTCCTCAAGTGCTTTCTATCTTCTTTCTTAAAACACAGTTCCTTGCTCAGACATGTAATTTGTCAGTTATGTAAGTGTGACTGGCCAGAGAAATCCCTGAATTCTTCTGACTTCATCTCTCCACATCTATGTTTATAAGAACATGTCACCATGTGTCATGGACCGGTTCAGGAGAGCCACTCAGACCGTGGGAGAAGCAGAGTCTTGGTAATCAAGAAGGTACAAGTTCAGCGAATGACAGACAGACACAACACACAAGAGAGTGGTTAGAATCTGCTGAAATTTTACTGAATTTGTGTTTTCATTATATAGTATTCAAACAAGGAACAAATCAGAAGGTCATGTATCATCAGTTGGCACAGTATGAAAGCCTTTTTTAGTCACATCAGCGATATTTAAGAAAAGCTTATTATCAGGAACAGGTGTTAGACATAAAACATCCTTAGAAGGGGAACTCTTGTCCTTGGGAACGTAAGCCTCGGACAAGTGGTTTCATCTTATGAATAGAAAAGTTTCTGTCTCATTATCGCTATCATGGCCCTTCCTCTTTCTAACCCTTTCTTTATCTCATCTAGTGACCAAATATGACTAACAGCTCTCTGTACCTGCTGAAATATACTTTTTTGTACCTTCTTATGCAGCAGACATCATGGGTGTTGGGATCTAGCAAGCCTATTCATAAAATTCAGAGAATAACACTCTTTGTCCATCAACATTAACCCATCTACTCCCTTGCTCATCATACACCCCCATGTATGATAAAGGTTCTGCTGTAGTCTTATACATTCCCATACTGTGCTTGCTTCCCTATCCCAAAGCTGTTCCTGAAGAGTAATCCTTGTCTTGTATATATAAAGACTATCATTATTATAAAAAGAGATTGTGCAAAGCCCATATCCCGCATAGTCAGCTAATTGAGAAACCCATCTATGCCTCAAGGGCGGCCAATACCGGGCCATCTGCCATTGACCTCCAGGAAGCCTAGTCCCATAGGACACATAGCTCCTGTCTGGCATAATGATGTGTGTCATGTCACAGAGACGACACTGGAGTTGGTGTCCCAACCATGCATGGCTTTTCACATGGATGCTGGTGCTGGAACTCAGACACTGTGGTTCTATGGCAAATCTCCTTTCCTCCAATCCTCATCTTTGGCTAATTTTCTTCCTCTTTTTCCTGAAACATTTCCATTTGTCTCTAGGCCCTTTGAAGACTTAAAATAAATCAAAATGATTTTATTGACACACAGGTAGGAAACTGCAGAAATAATTTTTATCAATATCATTAACTGTGATGGTGGGATCTTGCTCTGGGGTTGCTATGGCTTCTGTTCCTCATCAGCACTGTTGAGATACACCTCAGAATGTAGTGTAGAGTACAGAGTTTATCCCACAGTAACGGAAACACTGTCAAGGGTGAACGTGGCAACAGCAGAGACACCTGTGGAGAAAACATCTGTTGAAACTATTGTACGGATCTAAATATTTAGGTAGACTTTATATAATTTTCTAAAGTCTCTGAAAAGGGGTTTTTGTAGGTAGAATTTCCTTATTCAAGTGACTGAGAGTCCATTTGGATTAACTCTGGGGAGGAGTCAGTTTTAGGTCTTCATTCTTTATCAGTGGTCTCCAGATACCTTATTATTTTGGGGGCAGTTTTTATGGCAATGTTTCCATACGAGGCCAAAGATGCAATGAGATCTGTTGCCTTTGACCAGTTATCAAAGTTCTGGCAGAGTTAGTTCCTGGTTTTACAAGCTGTTGATTTCGAAGGAGAGAATCATGATGGTCTTCCTACTTGCGAATAATGCAGATATATGAAGCCATGCTTTGAAAACAAAAGATTCCTTTATATGTAGTTTTCTCTGTGTATATTAATTTTTGGTTTTATTGGCTATGTTGTGTATAGGTAGGTATAGTTATAAAAGACTTTAAGACTAAACTCTGTAGTCAGATTGCTTTTAATTACAGCAGATGTTGACATGTACCTCTCTGTTGGCTTGGTGGTGATGTGTACCTCTGTGGAATGGATGGTGATGTGCACCTTTCTGTGTGCTGGATGGTGATGTGCACCTCTCTGTGTGCTGGATGGTGATGTGCACCTCTCTGTGTGCTGGATGGTGATGTGCACCTCTCTGTGGACTGGATGGTCATGTGTACCTCTCTGTGGGCTGGATGGTGATGTGTACCTCTCTGTGGGCTGGGTGGTGACCTGCACCTCTCTGTGGACTGGATGGTGTTGTGCACCTCTCTGTGGAGTGGATGGTGATGTGCACCTCTTTGTGTGCTGGATGGTGATGTGTACCTCTCTGTGGACTGGATAGTGATGTGCACCTCTCTGTGTGCTGGATGGTGATGTGTACCTCTCTGTGGGCTGGGTGGTGACGTGCACTTCTCTATTGACTGGATAGTGATGTGCACCTCTCTGTGTGCTGGATGGTGATGTGTACCTCTTTGTGGGCTGCTTGACTTTCAGGATTTGATTATATCATAGACTGAAATACTAGTTGAGTAAAGAGTATCCCTTTCTGGTGTCTAATAAAAGGCAGTGTAAGCAGAGAAGTCAATTGAGGTCTGCAGGTTGGGGGCAGGGCTGGGGTTTTGCTATTATGTGCAGAAACAATTGCACAGCAAAAGTAATCAACATAGATCAACTTACCCCTTGGAATTAAGCCTGCGAAATCAGATCAGCATTCCATTTCCATTTATACTTATGCTACAGGTTATTATTTATTATTGAACATTATTTTAAATTTTTAAGGGAAAATGGTATAACTTATTTTAAGTAACACTAAACTCTGTGGGTGCTGTGTATGAAACTTGAAATGACTATTTTCATTTACTGAACAACAAGATGCTTTTTAAGAATTACTTCTTACAATTCTGACTTCACGGGCTGTTATCCCTTTGTTAACAGGTTGCTTCATTTCATAGTCAACAAAAATGGTTTTAACATATTGAACTTTGTGACTCACTTCGTCTAACTTTGCTTATCCCCTTGTACATATTCCAATAATGACTGCAGTTTCCTCTCGCCCTTCCCCTCCTGTCCCCCTCCCACTGCTTCCCATCTGCTGCCAGCCATTCCTTCTCTGTTTCTGTTCAGAAAGGGGCAGGCCTGCCATGGGTGTCCAGAAAGTATGGCACATCAAGTTGATGTAGGACTAAACTCTTCTGTTTGTATTAATGGTGGGCAAGACAACCCGGTATGGGAAATACGTTCCCAAAAGCCACTTCAAGCATTAGATACAGGCTTTAATCCCATTGCTAGGAGTCCCACTTATAGTTCAAGCTACACAATTGCTATATCTATATCTATGTCATAGGATGGTCCCATGCTATTGGTCCAGACTCTTTGAGCTCCTTTGAGTTCAGGTTAATTGTTTCTGTGGGTTTCTTTGTGAAGACCTTGACCCTCCTGGCTTGTACAATATATTTAACTGGATAAAACACATAAAGGCCATCAACTATAAATGTTGAACAAAATTTTCATTTGAATCATATTTCTTTGCAGATAGAACACTTAAGATCTTACACTTATTTCTAGATAATATGGATAAATCAGGAATGAAAGCCTAATAGTTTTTTTTCTATTGTAAGATAAATTTTATAAGTATAGTAAATTGATGTCAAAATATTTTGCTACTTATCAATAAACTTTATTAAAATTTTAAGAAACCATGGGACAAGTATTATACTCAGAAACTACCTGTATTTTCTTTACATTAATGAGGTCATTTACGTGTGCAAATTAGTTGTGTTACTTTGTTCTGGAAGTCGAAAAAACTAATGTGATTCATGAAAAGTAACCAGACAAAAGGAATGAGACAGCTAGTGGTAAGATGACAGTAAGTGAACTCAAATGCATAGGGAATGGAGGAGAGGCTCTCAGAGCTCAGAAACAAATTTTATTAAGTTGTCTAAGGGTGACTGGGTAATAGAATTGGGGATGCTTTTGGATAGCTACAGAAAATGGGCCATTGTCGCCACAGAAGCGTAGGAGAACCTGGAAATAAGCACGATGTCGCTCGGTGTGCTAAGGGAGTGAGACGGACGCTAGCAGATTCTTTGTCAGAAAATTGGTTTGTGTAGTAAAGGGCGGCACTGGAAAAGCTTTGCGTCTGTGACACAGATGCACACACAGTGTGTGTGTAAAATATCAGTAGTGACACAGATGCACACACACAGTGTGTGTGCAAAATATCAGTAGTGACACAGATGCACACACAGTGTGTGTGTCAAACATCTGTAGTGACACAGATGCACACACAGTGTGTGTGTGTAAAATATCAGTAGTGACACAGATGCACACACAGTGTGTGTGTAAAATATCAGTAGTGACACAGATGCACACACAGTGTGTGTGTCAAACATCTGTAGTGACACAGATGCACACAGTGTGTGTCAAACATCTGTAGTGACACAGATGCACACACAGTGTGTGTCAAACATCTGTAGTGACACAGATGCACACACAGTGTGTGTGTAAAATATCAGTAGTGACACAGATGCACACACAGTGTGTGTATAAAATATCAGTAGTGACACAGATGCACACAGTGTGTGTGTAAAATATCAGTAGTGACACAGATGCACACACAGTGTGTTTGTCAAACGCTGTGTAAAATATCTGTAGTGACACAGATGCACACACAGTGTGTTTGTCAAACGCTGTGTAAAATATCTGTAGCAGTTCCCTTTATAGCTGATGTTACAAAGTACCAGCAAAAGCTAGGGTGAAATGATTTAAGTCACAGTTCCAGGTGCTCCACCATAGTGGTTAAAAGGCGACAGGAGCTGAGCAGCCGTGCACGTTCTAGTCAAGGGCACACACACGGCCGCGTGCATACATGCTTTTGCTCAGTTCACTCTTTATACAGTCCTGGACCCCAACATAGCATAAGGTGCCACCCAATCGGAGGCCGTGTTTCCCCATAGAGTTAGCAAACCAAAACAATCCTCTACAGCTATGACCACAGGTTAACCTGATCTAGGCAATCACTCATTGAAATTCCCTTCCCAGATGATTCTAGTTGTAACAAACTGAAAAACCCAACCTATCACATTTGCTATCTTCCAATGCACAAGGTGTTGAAAGCCTGGACCAATAGTTGAAATTCCCTTATGAACTGATACTGTATGGGGAGTAACAAAATCAATTTCGATGAATTTTAACTTAATAAATTTTTTATACAAACCCCTCCTCCAAAGTACATTTTTGTTTGTTTCTGATACATTCTCACTTCACACCTTTGGTTTGCTCAAACTCAAAGAATGGTCCTGTTTCAGCTTCTCTGGGACTGAACTTGCAGAAATGAGCCACTGCATCGGCTGTTTGTGTTTAATCACTTACCTAACTTATGTGAACTATTTTATTTTTCCTTATATTTAAAATAATTAGTTGATTGGTGTAGAATAATAAAGTTAACATCAATTAGCTAAAGTGTTTTAGAAACATGAATGGAAATATTCATAAACATTATGGTGCTATTCATTTGGTAATACCCTGAGTTTGATGATTTTATTATTTAACAATGGAAATTAGACACATTAGGAACATGTGATTAATCCAATATAGTATCTTCAATTTAAAGTACATGTTTAGTATAAGCTTCCCTTTTACATTGTCAGTGGTTGGGTTTGTTACATATATAGTCAGCTTTACCTTCACTCACTTCTAAAGTATTGTTTAGTTTTTACTGTCCCCTGATCATGTGGTCACCTTGTTACAAAATATCTTTATCCTCTTCACCTGCATTTGATGCAACAAAGGTGAGCACCTGATCTAGGCTACATCAAATAGTTTGGATCCTTTGAGAAACTGTATTTCATTTATCTGTTCCTGTGGGTATGTATGTTTGGTGTGGCGTGCATGCACATGCACCATGCACATGCAGTGCCCATGGAGGCCGGAATGGCTGTTAGGCCTCTTGGATTTATAGGTTGTTGTAAGCCTCCATGTGGATTCTGAGAATCAAATCCAAGTTCTCTGTAAAGGCAGCAATGCTCCTAGACACTGGGCTGTCTCACTAACCCCTCCTATAGACCAAGACATGCAGAAATGAATATAACTGCTATTTCCAGGAGGCAACATGAAACAGGTGTAGATTGAGCAATAGAAAGCAGTCTGTTTCATTGTATGATTTAAAAATCTTTATTATATTCTCTTACTTAAATAGACATAGGTCTCTAGGTTCAAAATACTATCTTAACTGCAAATTAAATTATAAAATTATTAATTTATAACATCTCCATGGGTAAAAGGAATACCACATCTTAAGTTGATTTTGGCTCTCAATAAATTACCTGACTTATTTTAGTATAGTTTATAAATTTGACTTTTATTTTTTTTTATTTCTCTTGGTTGTTTAGGACAAAACTTAAAAGCAATTCTGAATTACATGGTGTAGGAGGTCCTTCTTTCTGTGTTGCTTTCATTGGTGAATAAAGAAAACTGCCTTGGCCTTTTGATAGGGCAGAGATCAGGTAGGTGGAGTAGACAGAACGGAATGCTGGGAAGAAGGCAGTGTGGCAGACGCCATGGTTCTCCTGCCCGAGACTGACACTGGTTAGAAGCTTTTCAGTAAGCCATGACCTCGTGGTGAACACAGGTTAATAGAAATGGGTTAGATCAAGAGTGAGAGTTGGCCAAGAAGAGGCTAGATATAATGAGCCAGGCAGTAATTTAATTAATACAATTCCTGTGTGATTATTTCGGGTGTAAGCTAGCTGGGGTTGGGACACGGCCCATTCCTGTTTCTACAGTTACATATCTAAAATGTGATGTATTGGCTTAGTTCTGTTTCATAAAATTTCACCTAATACTTTTTTAATGTGACTGTAAATGTAAAGAATTTATGAAAAAAATAAAAAGAAATTGAATGGCATATATTAGAAATAAATTAATTTTATTTACTTCTTTGTGGGAGAACATTAATACTAATATTATTAAGCAAAAGTTAATTGCCTTAAGTCACTAGAAAATACTATTTCCAAGACTTTTATAGACAGCTATCACTTGTGAATATTATGCAGTAATAATCAGACAAATTGCAGAATGGATAAACAATGACTCTTACTTACTAAGGCAGTAACTCAATAGTAGTAACAGGGAGCCATAACTAGTATTGGGTGTCCTTTATGGAATAAATTACTTATAGTATTAATATGAAATATAATATAATGTAATATTAATTTTTGAGATTGTATACTACTTAAAAGCTAATGAAAAATAATAACACAAACATGGAAGGGAACAATACCATTTTTCTTAAATAGGTGAGAAGATTCAAAAGTGAATATAATTTCTTTGACTCTCATTTTTTCCAAAACAATTTCATTCAAAAGAATATAACAAGAGCAATATTAGTGGTTAGATTATTATACATTACCCTAAGAATGTGTTTAGATGGCTGATGGCCTATGTAGCTGAAGACAAAGAAACCTTTTTTCCATTACTCTCCAAGCAAACTTTGACCTCACTTTAGGTAACAAAGAAAGTGGAATGACAGGAGAAGTTGCTAAGAATAGCTCCTACATGTTTTAGAAAGGTTCTATGAACTAAATTCTCTAAACATGATGCCAACTTTGTGCCACACACTCTTTCCAGTGCCCAGAAACAATCGCCACGACAAACAGACAAACATCACTACTCTTTCTAATCATATACTTCTTTATACATTCAGGTTATATACTTAACTAAAAAGAATCCTAGTGCTTTCAAGATTTGCAACTAACACAAAAAAAATCCGATGAGTATATGTGTCTTTTCTTTGCATACACATCTTTCAGTATTTGAGAAATGTGAAGACAACAGTGATTGCATGTCTCTTATAAGAACTGCCTATGGAGACCCTCAGAAGTGACCTTGCAGAGTAAGATGTGCTATAAAAAGTGTTCACGTCTTTAGGGTACCATATTTAAAACTCAGATTATTCATAGATGTTAATTTGAAAAAACAATTTGGGGAACCATCTACAAGTTGTGAACATACTTAGAATTTTATTTATATACAATGCCTCATCAGGACGATGTGAAACAGAGAGTATAGGGAAGATAAATTCATGGTTCCCGCTAAATTCATATACAATTTTTGTCTGAAATGTTGTATGAAGACACCACTAATACTAAAAGGCTGTGTACCATATAGAAATAAGATATCACATAAGGCTGTGTACCATATAGAAATAAGATATCACATAATGTTGGGTGGGTGAGTTAGGGAGAAGTCAAGAGTGAAGTGAGAGCCGAATATATGCTACATTAAATCCTCAAAGAATTAATGGAAATTATATTCTTAAAAATATGATAAATTTTATTTAATAACTATTTAATTTAGGCACATTAAATGACTTGTAGAGTTTTTCTCTATGAATGTACACTAATTAATATCAAGTTTTTGTGTGATATTCATACTACTTCTGGCTTAAGGTTCTGTCAAGGTCAAGATGGAAAAGTCTGACACTTTAGAGATTGGTATATAGTGTGGATCACAGTGGACTATAATACACAGAAAGAATTTCTGTGGGGCGAGTAACAGTTTCATGAGCAGAGTAATAGGAGAAAAGAAATATGCCTACTTTGAAGATATTTGTACAATTGATGAAAATACAGTAACTACATTACTGGATCTAATTCTCATAGAAGGCAAATAGATTGCATTATGATATATGTATTTGAAATATGTACAAGAGATTTTTAAGGTCATTGTAGCATGAAAATATCCCACTTAGAAAACTAGTTGTAGTCATATGGAATTCAATTTCCTTTAAAAGGATTTTTCTTAATTTAAAAAATTACATTAAAATATAATTTCATTATTTCTTCCCTTTCTTTCCTCCCTCTAAAACCTCTTGTGTTAAACCCCTTATTTTCTCTCACATACGTATCTCATATATGTGTGTGTGCGTGTGTATGAATGAATATACATATGCATGTATATGTACATATGTATGTATATGTACATATACATATATGTGTATATGTATACACACATATATGAGGGGTGGGGCAGGGAAGCACAAGTTATGACCCATTTAATTACTGAGCTCACCTAAATGGTGACAAATCAGTCTTTTTTGTTTGTTGTTAGTACAGGTCTCCTTATGAACCTTAGGCTGACCTTTAAACAAATGGTCCTCAAGACCCAGTCCCCTTAGTGCTGGGGCAGAAGATATGAGCCTCTAGACCTGGTTTATAGCTAGTTATTACTATAGTTTGAATTTGTATTGCTCTGCAAAAGTCTCAGGATGGGACACTGGCTGATCGTGGGTCCTTTAGGAGGTCGTCCATAGAGGATGTCATCACATCCTCAATGTTGTCCTCTTCAAAGGATGTGGGATCCCAATCCTGTTGTTTTTTCATGGTTGATTCTGTCTTACAAAGTGGGAAACAGTTTTGCTGTGCCAAGGCTGTTCCCTTCACTGAAGCCCATGACCTCTTCACCTTGAGATGTATAAGTGAACAAAAAAGTTAATATACTCTCTCTAATGAAATAAATGAACAAGAACAAAAATTATCAATAGCCCAAATCCGTTCTCTCAGGTAGCTTAAACCATATATTTCTCAGATAGGAACAGTTTGAAAACAATGTATCTATGATTTATTACTGTTCTTGACAGAATATTAATCAATGCAATGCATACATGATAATACAGCCATGTAAATACACATGACAATAAAATGACAGGTATCTCAGCATGCCCATGATCTCCTCAAACTATCTGTAGATTCACAAATGTCTACAGGGCTTCAACTTGATAACTTTCTTGGATCATTTTGCTGGAGCAAGCAACACCTAACTTCTATGCATTCTTGAGGGTAAGAAATGTCAGCAAAGACTAACGATTCTTTTCTTAATTAAAAAAAAGAAAAAAATGTATCCAGTGAGGTTTACTATAAAAAGTCCATGGTCATGTATATTTAATGATACAATAGGAGCAAAAATTTTAAAGGCTTTCCTCAACAAATTAAGAATCTCCAGGGAAGGAAAAATAGCAGCACTAACAATAAAGGTGAGTGAGATTGCATTTTCTGTTAACAAAAGAATATGTTAGACAAAAGAAGACAGTACAATAAAAAAACACGAGGCCCCTTCATAGTGCTGCTTTCTTATGCTCACTATGTGAAAATTCAGATAACCACGATTTGAATTTTCTTTATTTGACTTAGCCCTCATCTCAAGACAGAAAACACTGCTCAGCACCCTCCTTGACTTACTTATTAGGAACAATAAGTGATATTTTTTACTGCTCTCAGCTTCACTTTGTATTCCACCTCTGGTTCTATAACTAAACACCACTTCTGACAAATGTCACTGAGTGGGAAATGCGTGGCAGGGCTCACAGATCCTATACAGCCTTGATCTTACATTTTTAAGATTTTTAGTCTTTATATTCATGACATATCTTTGACTATCACAGCAGGAACAAAAGAAAGATTTTAAAAATGAAGCAAGTAATACATATATGAAAAGCCTCTTTCTGGCAAGGTTCCTACATTTTCAATAAGCTACAGAACTTACAGCCTATGATTTTTCTTTAAGAGAAAACTTGACCTTGATCCATGCCACATATTGTTGACATGTAAGCTGTAATAAAAGGCTTCTCTTTCTGTTTTATATTTGTTTTCTTTCAAAAATTAAATCTTACACAAGGAACCTTTTACTCTAGGTCATCTAATTTTTACTGTTACTATATATTTCTTATTATTTCTGAAAAATATATTCTCAAGATGATATTCAAAGTTAAATCCATGTGGAAGACATTTAGCTCCCTAAAGCTGTGGAACAACAGTGTAGTTTCTCTGACAGTGGAGATAAGAAACAAAGTAACAAGCTAAATATCTAGAAATTTGATTTTTATCCCACAAATAAAAAAATTATCAGTACCCAGTTCTCATGAACTGGACACCCTCATAAAAGCTTCATATATCTTATTTTTCAAGTTGACACAAAAGGAAACAAAAGCTTTAAGAAGTTAAATGAAGACCCCTTGTCTTTCTGGGTTAGGAGTATAGAAATGAAATATTTATGCATTCACAGATCATCAAACTGTAAGGACAATGGTATAACTGCTTTTAAACTCTGATTTAAATTCTGACTTTCCAATAACTGTAAAGCATTAAATCAAAGAAAAAGAGGCCAACAATCTGAGGGAGACTGAAAGGGGCATGAGAGGTGTTGGAGACAAGAAAAGCAAAAGGGAAAGTGATGTAGTTATATTTTAACTAAAACATATTTCAAAATAAGCCCAAAAATGTTAATAAAAATTCAAAAATAGATGTCATATGAAATTCAAAAGAATTTTGCAACTTGTAAGTTTATGTCATTTTTTATTCATGTGTGTCATCAAAGTGTTGACAATTATTTAACCTGGGTTCTAAATTTGTTCTACACTTATTTTTATGCTTCTTTCTAAAACTAAATTATAGCCAGGGTCTCTGCCGAGTCAGTTTAGCTGGACTTCTATCTTTTGTATTTGATACCTCTGAAGATCAAGACAGATTCCCCATTCTCCACTTATCCTCCGGGTATCTGGTGGTCTCAGTGTTCCAGGAGTTTCTAATTTCTTCAGTAAGAACATCCCCCTGAATATGTGTGTGTGTGTGTGTGTGTGTGTGTGTGTGTGTGTGTGTGCGCGCGCGTGTGCGTGTGTGTGTGTGTGTCTGTGTGTGCGCGCGCACGTGCGTGCATGAATGTGTGTGTACATGTGTATGTATTGTGGGTGGATTCAGATGTTGGTGTGTATTGAGTGTCCTCCTCAATTGGTTTCTACCTCATTGTTTAGAGCTCAGTGTTTAGCTAGACTGTCTGGCCCCACTGCCCCAGGGACCTGCCTTTCTCTGCCTACCCAGCCATGGGATCTCAAACATTCTCTTCCACACCTCGTTTTGAATGAGATTCTCATGCTTGGATAGCAAGTACTTTGCCACTTGGATTATGTCTCCAGCCTCAAATCTTCTGTTTCTGACTACAGCTTCCTGTTTGGTCATGTGGTGAGATCCTCTCTCCAAGACTGGAGCATTTTTATATTTGTTTTTCTATTACTGTGAACCACCCCTTGATAAAGTTTGGCTTTGTGTTTTAACAAATGTTTTGAGATCATTTTAACGAAGTTAATGTAAGTTTGTGTTATTATATCTTGTCTTTTTAAAGCAAACATGACTGGTAAATCTGCACCTTTCCTTTTGGAAGACATAATTAAAGAATAAATATTTTCATTATATAGAATGATCTTTGCTTAGTATATACTTCTTTTTTTAATTGATTTTTATTGATCTCTACATTTTTCTCTGCTCCCCTCCCTGCCTGATGATATTTTCTGTATGTATGTGTATAAGCTGCATACGCTGAGCCCATTGAGGACAGAGGAAACTGTAGGTGTCTGTAATCTCCTTCTACAGTGTGAGACTCTGAGATCAAATTCAGATTCTCAGGTTTGAAGGTCTTCAGATTTTATCCACTGGCCATCTTGTTAGTCTTGGTTAGTATATATTTAGAAAACTTCCTGAAAAATAACAAAATATTGATATGTTTGACGTTCTTGAATTATAAATTCATGCAGTTTTATATGTAAGTTAATAGGTTTGGTAGCCCATTCCAGAAATCCCTGTACTCTGGAGGTTAAGAGAAGAGTATTATTAAAATCCGCCTAGGTAATCAGTAAGATCCAACCTAAAAACAATTATGCATCAGGTAAAATAAAGAATTCACTAAAGAATATTCTAAGTGAATGTAAGAAAGGAAGTCTGTATGATAAAATGAACAGGAATTAGAGGAACACTTGATCTGATATGTGTCCAGGACAGCTAGATAGTAACCATCTAGAGAAATGCTCATTTTCTTCCTCAAGATCATTAAGTCATCAAAATTTAAAGAGGAAACACCATTGCTAAGATTCAAAATTTGTAGTTTCCAAAATTATATCTTTAAGTCTAGACCTCCTCCCCTCAGAACATGACTTCATTCATAGATTCCTTTGAGTCAATGAAGCAACAACGGGTCCTTTAATAAAGGAGAAGGTGGTGACAGATACACTTATAGGGAGGACATGTTTTGAATGTAAGGATGGACATTTACAAGTTCAAGAGGGTGTCTTGGGCTTGATCTTTTTTATCACTGTCATTGGGAGCCAGTTCTTTACTGCTCTGCTTACGGACTTCTAATCTACAGAACTGTGAAGCAGAAAATGTTCAGACTCCCATGATTTTGGCATTCTCAGCAAACTGATATATTAGTATCAGTATCCCTGGTATCCCTGCCAGTACCTCGGTTATTCAGTGGTTGAACTGACAGGTCATTCCTTGTGTTGTTGTACTGTCTCCATATAATTGTATTCTTGGAGAATTAGGAAGGTAATACTTCAATCACCAAGGGAATAAATTAAAAAAAATGTTTTCCATATATCTTATAACCTATGAATATATATATGTATATTAATGCAAGGACTTACATTTTACTACACTTTTATTAGTCCACAAACTAATTGTAACCAGACAGCTATTGTTGGGAAATACTCTCTTAAAAAAAGCACTTCCATAAAAGTTATAAATAGCAAGCCATGAACATTCTCCATTGCAAAGGCCTGGAGAAAAATGTTGTTAAAGATGCATTAAAATTTCATTACTATCGAAAGCCCGGGAATAAAAACATCTTCCATTGCATGCCATAAAAAGCATTTGAAAAACATGAACTTGAATGAAAAAAATACCATTAAAGCCACATCTATTCCCATCCTGGCAAAAAGACATTCAGCAAATGGCAAGAAGGCACCTCATTGTTACTCAGTGTGAGCTTGCTTTCCAGCACTTCCTTATGAACTCAGTATCCTTTTATTAGAGTGGCCCCTTCCATTATCATCCATGTACAAGCGTCCTGTGGATGCTGTTGTAGTCCCTGACATATTATCCATAGAGTCTTCATATGGAATTTTAATTGAATCTAGGGAGATTTACTTCCACATTATCAGAAGATTGGAATTTGCAGGTTGCAGTGTTGGTATGCAGCCCACAACCATGTGCATCGCTGTGTGAAGCAGCTATTCAGTATGTATCATTGCTAGGATTCACCTCTTCTTCTCCTAGTGTTCATATCAACAGTAGCCAGGGTACCTGAGTGCTGCAATATTTGTGCTCTATTCTTAATTCAGACAATAGGGATAATAATAGTTCCTGGCTTATCACAACCCACTTTAAAAGTTCTGTAATCACTAAATTACGATAATCATAATTCTATGAGATGGCTGCATGGGAGATTAAGAAAAACATCTTTAGTTTAAAGGGTTTTTATTTCACCTGTTTTAAAGTGAGTCTGCTTAAAGTAATGCACAACAGTATCAATTATGCATTTCCAGAGGCTATCTTTGCAATCACCTACTTGGAAATGATGAAAAACTCCCCATTTCTTCACATCCTGCACGATGAGAGCTTGTGAGCTAATCTTTTAGATTGGCTGGCAATTGGGAGCAGGATGATAGCCCATTTATTGAAATGCTTCGGCAATGGCTTACAAAACAGATTGGAAAATGAAATACATTCATTTATCTTTATCAAAAATAAGTGAATAATTTGCACATTGAGTAAATTTTGTGCTCTATTTAGATAGTACTTTACTTTGTACAAAAGTAACCATTTTATGAACTAATCACATCAAAGTGTTTGTCTACTATGTAAGTTGACTAAATTCTGCTTTTGCTCCAGAAGAACATATTCTTTTGCATTTGTTAAGGTTGAAGGAAAAATAAAGCCTTGTTTTTGTTTTAATCAGTTAACACTTTCTAGCCTCTTAGAAAATAGGCAGACATTTTAAACTAAAAAATTGAAGGGATTTTAAATATTAAAATTTTAAATATAAGGTTTCAGACTTTATTCCTAAATAGAAAGATAATTTCACAATTTAACATGAGGATGAAAGTTGAGCTCAAAATGCATTGAAACCTGAATGCCAAAATAATGTAGACCAGGAGTGATTTCTTGTCGTTTTATTACAGGGCCTCCCTGTTATTCTGAACCAACCTAAGCCATGTATTCTGATAGCATCGCTAATACTAAGGAGCAAAAAGAAGAACTTAAAGACAAAGCAATAAACTTTCTATATATTTTAACTGATGCTCATTATATTAAAACATGGAAAAATATTAGAAGTATTGGTTAAATGTGTGTGTGCATGTCTGTGTGTAAATATACAGAGATAAAATGTACAGATTGTGTTTATGTACATATATATAGTACCTAATACATATAAGTATGTACATAAAAACACACACACATACTTATATGTATTAGATATCATTTACCTTTGAATTATACTCCTATTCAACATATTTTTTGGTGAATTGTCATATGGCATACATTGAAAATGGTATATTTTACTATTAAAAGTTGTTTATTTATGTTTGGTTAAGTAGACATATCTATTCCAAACCTTAATTACCTTTCTTATAGATAAGCAAAAAGAATTAACCAAAGATAGTTTAGATTTTCTTTGGCTGATGAGATTATATTTTAATGCTATCCATGTTCATCTATAAAAACTATGGTTTTAGGATGTCCTGTCTTAGCACTTAGATGAAATAGTCTAACTCATTTCTGATACAGTCCTTGCTTTTACTCTTGGATAGAAAAGTTATTAAGGTCTCCCCTTTCTTTAGTAGTGGAGATAGTGTTGAGTGGGAATGTCGATCTGAGACAAGACCTTCATTTCTGATTCAAAAGCTGTGGCCTAAGAAGCTACATGTTCAAGAAAGACAGAGACTTTAGTGGTAGAATCACAGAACAAAAGCCACACTGTATTATCTCTGCTGAGTGCAACTTCTTCAAGGAGGGTGGCTTGAAAGAGCAGGCTGTCTCTCAGGTAGGAAACGGGTCAATAAGTTTCAGAATACATTTGTCTAATATCGAACTCGCTCGTATGAAGTTTATTCAATACTGTACAGGAAGGAGAGGTTGAACTCGCTCTTATGGAGTTTATTCAATACTGTTACAGGAAGGAGAGCTTGAACTTGAACTGCTTCTTTATTTAGCCACAAACGTTAACAAGGCTGAAGGTGTGCAGAGTTGTACTAACATGGATTCAAAAGCCCCATTAATGTTTTTCATGAAATTTGTACTTTTGGAGTCAAAACAGATGATGTCTAGGCAAAAATATTTAAAATGTGTTTCATGCTCTCCTCTGTATTTTCAATGTTATCATTTGAGAAAAAAAAAAGGTAATCAGAGAGGACTGGAAAAGGGAATTCAGGCCATTCTTGCACAGTGGAGCAAGGAGGCTGTGAGATGTTGCCCCCGAGTGCATCATCCTAGATGGACTGCTCCTGCCCTCCTCAGAGACATCCTGCTGAATATTGAACCTATGGAAGCCTGTGAAGGGGAGCAATCATTCCATGTATTCACTCAGAAAAACAAGGTCAGGATTAAGCTTCCTGAAAAATGCTTAGCAAATAGTGACAGACTGTCTAGGCTTGCTTTAGTTTTAAGATATTTCCATGCATAACATTTTAAAAGTTTCATATTTCTGCATGTTTTTCTCATACCATTTTTGAAAATATAGGTGCAACTTTATATGCATACATATCTATTTATACAGATATAGAAACATAAAATGTGTTTATATCTTCCATATGTTTTAAATATTAAATCACAAACAAAAACCCAGTATTGGGACTTGAAGAACCCTCTGAATATATTGTTTCAGAAAACAAACAAACTGAATAAATCAAATATTGAATCTTTAAAGTTTCTCTCAAATTTCACTGGCCATGGTAAGATAAGCCTGGTAGCAAGAGAGCAGAAAAGAATAATCAATCATACCCAGTGAGTGTGAGATGTGTAAATTCCTAAAAAATCCAAAAAATCCCAAATACTAAGTAAAAGTATACAATGGCAACGTCCACAGAAACACCCACAGGCCAGTCTGATCGAGGCAGTTCTCCAGTACAGTTTCCCACGTGTGTCAAGATCAGAACAAAATTAAAGAGGGTAGGGATCATGGGTATAATTGAAAGTTCCCTTCAGCAGCTTTGTAGGGAACAAAATTGAGGCAGACATTAATAATTAGGCATAAGATTGAACCACAGAAAGATACATGGTTGGTTGGAAAAAAAAATGCTCGTGGAAGATGATGAGTCTGGATTTGATTCCTGTTAAAGAGAGGAAGGAAAAGGATGAGGCTGAAGTGGGAGCAGGTGGAGACTTAAGACTGTACTAAGCCAGAGGGGTGGGTGCATGCCATGTAATTACACTTGGAGATGAGGGAAGATGAGCTCTGGAAAGAACTATGAGGTATTACAACATTCGCGGCATGGTAAGAGAAAGCTGGACAGCAGAGTATTGAGAAGCAGGAGTAGTAGGAGGCAGATGGGTCTTCATTGGAAGGACAGACCAGCTCTTAACTGACAGGTAAATTCAGTACTGAAGACTTCCTGTTGTACCAGCCAATTAGGTGGTTGATGAAAGAAACAACGTATCAGTTTTGATATTTTTTCTTGTGTTGCATTCTTTCTGAAACAAGGCTTAGTTAAATGTGTCATTCAATTCATAAAAGTGTGTGGGGGGTAATACACTTTGACTTGAGATTTGAATATCATAAATTGGGGAAGAAAAATAAAGGGGAAATGGATGAATTTCATTTCCCAGCCAATACTGCAGAATTAGCGAATGAGTCTGATGACAGAATTCTCACGATGTTGAGTTACTTCTGTTTTCATTAGCAGCGTTGCTCCCCAGGTTGCATGTACTCAAAGGAGATATTGGCATTTGGCTAGGTGGATGGTAAGAGAAATTTGATAAGCTGTTTGAAAAGATGGATCTGATCATCTAAACAGTGTAGGACGGAAATTAAGAAGAGAATGTAATTAAATTTTATAGCACGGATAGTTTCTAAATTGCAGATACAGACAATTTTGAAACAAATGTTAGGACTTCAAATTGAACATGGCAGGCAAGATTCACTTGTTTACTTTTATTCTCTTTGACTCACCAAGAAAAGGACAGCCATAAGAATTTTTATAAAGGCTTAGTTCTGGAGAGAAAAAGAAAACTTGAGCAATATTTGGACAGCAATATTTGGGAAGCAGAAAATTAAGTAGTAAAAAGAACTTGGCAGACCTTAGCAAATTAATTATGTCAGCCCCAGGGCCAGTGCCGTGTCAGGCTGAGTCAGGAACTCAGAAAGACTTGGAATTTGCATATACAAAATACTTCTAAAGTCAGGGCTATAGGAAATCAGAAAAGAGGAGTACTGAATAAAATGTACCCTTCAACTTTCCATGGCGTTATCAATAGATAGTGTCCCTTGACTACCACCACACTTTGACAATGGGCATATTATCAGCTTATCATTTCTTCTATCTATTCTCTGTTATATCTATTCTTGCAAGTCTCACACATTCACTTTTATATTTGACCTTTAACTTTGTATCTGAATTTCCTATTTTTGCTTTAATATTGTAGTAAGGCATATAGGGTGGTGATTCTGAATGCTTATAGCTCTCTTTATCACTTTTTTAAAAATGTAACCAAATGAGAGAGGAAGAGATAGTGACTGAGACAGACACACAAAGATAAAATATTCACCTTAATAAATGGATACACAGTGCCAAGGCTAATTGATTTAATTCAGAGCAAAGCAATGACTGGATAGTCTGGAAGGTCAGGCGTTCCAACAATAGGAAATTGCAAAGAGAAATAAAAAGCAAAAAGGGACAGAGAAAGAGAACAGACAGTGACATATATTCTGATGGCGTGCCAGAGAGAAAATGGAAAAAAGAAATAATACGGAGGAAACCAGGATCAAATTAATTTCTATAAATTTAATGAACCTCACAGAACTGTGGGGAATTTGGAAGGAATGTTGGAATGTTCCTCTCTTCCTTAAGGTCAAAGGGAATTTCCTTCTGTCTTAGTCACTTTAATAGTGCCGTGACGATAAACAGAGATTGAGATAATGTATAAGAAAAAAGTACTTAATTTGGAGCTCACAGTTACACAGGGGCTAGAGTCCATCACCATCATGGTGTGTAGCACGGCCTGGAGTAGTAGCTGGGAACTTACATATTGAAATAAGCACAATGAAGAGGGAATGCCAACTGGGAAGGTTGAACCTCTGTTGTCACACTTCCTCTTTTCAAGGCCACACCACTTCTAATAAGAACACATCTCCTAATTCTTCCTAAACAGTTCTACCACCTGGGGACCAAACATTTAAACATATGAGGCTTATGGGGGTCAAATTGTCAGACATTCCTTCTATAGCGATTATTAGAAGTTTGTGAGCTGTTCCTCTAAATAGAAATGGAAACAAAGTTAACTGCTAATGTGCATGCCAGTGAAAATATTTGCTGTAGTGGCACAGAGTCTCCTATGCAAGTATTTCTTTTCCTTGCTCTACAGCCTTCTGTGAATTTCTATTTTGTTTCTTCTTCTTTTCAAAATTCCCCAGGATTTTTGGGGTCATATTGCTATATTCCAAAATTCTACGTCACTGCTTCCTGGCTTTAGAAATGTTCTTTCCTGATCTCAAAAACAAAGTAAACACAAAACTCTAGATCTGTACCTAAGACACAATAAATACTTGGAAAGTTTTTTTCTATGAAAGTCTTTGTGATAATTTTTCTATATTAGATTATATTGTATTTTTAAATATTTTCACAAAATATTGTTTCAGCCACATCAATGTAGGTTAAAAGTTTTCTTAACATTTCTTCCATTTTATTGCCCAAAGCAGGAAAAATTAACATCATGTTTATAGATCGTTAGCTGTTAGAGACTTCCCTCTTGTGTTTTGGGTTGGGTTATTATTGGTCCTTTTCTGGTCCTTTTTACAGTCCTGAAACACATCATGAATACCATGAGAGATTGGTGGAAATGGCCACTCCATGGACACACTGCAGTGAGGATGCTCTGCACCCTTTCAGTTCGAATTGTTTTTTTCTAGGTTTTTCTGTTATGTCCTTGCTGGCACATAAAATTATTATTTTTTCTGATAGAGATAAGTGATCTTTTTTTATTCTTCAAAAATAGATTGTAAAAAATGTTTTCCTTTCAGAATCTTTTGTATCTCCATTTTCCTTATTGGTGATAAAACATTTTAGAGATGGTCATTTGTTCATATACATCCTGGTTAATGGTTTGCAGATTCCTTTCCCTTCCCTTTAAATTGCTCCTTGCTGTTCCCAGGCCAATTTTCTGCTCCCTCTTGATTACTTGTTAATCAACTCGTAACTGTCAATCAGTGTTTTTCAGATAAATATATGAAGACGAACTGCTACCTTAAGAGGCTTTTTTCAGCTTATTTTTCTGATATGTGCTGTGGTTACTTCACTTTTTATTTTAGTCATTATATATTTTATTTTTCAGATATTTCTTCATTTCTAAATGTGCTTCAAACAGTACTGATTTGCTAATTAATTTTCATCAACATTTCTTTTATTGTTGAATTATCTACATTTAGTCAATTTGATTATGTTTTGATCCTTTTTTGTCATGAAATGGCTCTCTGAAATCTATAGTAAACTTCTGGTTATATATTCATATTTGATGTGAAGCAATTCTAAGGATGATTATAGTTTTGTATGTGGATATCATTTGTAATGCACTTCTGCTTTGGACTAAGCAGTACGTTTTATTAAGTCTGTCAAGGGAAAGGATTCTAAAGAGCTCGGTCTGAAGACCTTGGTCTGGGGTGCTAAGATTGCCCTAACTTACCCCTGCTGATTTATTTCAGTTTTATTTTGTTCTTTTCATCTCAGAAGATAATAATCAATTCGTTCCCGTGACTTAAATGTTCTTGACTTACATTGCAGTGTTTTTCCCGCCAAAGCTTGATACTGGGATCATTGACTATTCTCTGTCTAAAACTTGAGATAATTCCTCTATTTTCCTCTCCTTTTCTGAAACTTAACTGCATACTTTTAATCTTTGAGTCTGCAACCTTCTCAGCTATCTTCTAGGCTAGCTACTTTCCCCTGAGAATTCTGTGTGATGTCTTACTAGACTCCTTTCATCTGAATTGCTGTATTGGAAGAGAGAAGCAACAAAGAGGAAAGACAGAGAAGATGAAGTTTCTTTAGTTCACTTCATTAATGAAGAAGTAAAGTTATGTGGATAGATTCAGCAGGTAAGAGCACATTCAATGATTTGTTGAATGAATTCACATTTCTCTAGTTTTGCCTTTTCTTCCTAGTTTTAGGAACTCTCAATTAACTTTTGTTTTTTGAAGAAATTATTATAATCTTTTCATTTCCCTTTATAAAACAACAGCACCATTACTTTTGTTTTAGTTAAAAGTCTATTATTTTTATTTTATTATTTCTCTCTAAATATAGTGTACCACATTTAAGGTATTAGTATTCATTATACTTCAAAATTATGAAAACATTAATGTCTCTTGCTGTCTTAAGGTAACTTCAGATACAAACTTGACCAGAAGGATGTAACATTACAATCCTCTGGCTATAGGGCCAGGATTAATTTTATAAGATATTTCATTATAAAGTTTCATATTCGTAACTCACATTCCCTTAAAGCATATCCTGTTAAAAATGTCAGCCATAGATTCTCCTGAGAAAGGAAATATGCATATGAGATGCAGACAAAGAACCAGTTTTTACTTAGGCATTACTATTTTTTGTTAGAACTTTAATCACACTGTGATATAAGTGTACAGGATCAAGTACTTGCTTTGTACATGGTATCCATATGAACAAGTGTTATGCCTTTCTCAGTCAGGGGATCTTCCTGGGTAGATAGTACTTAGAAATCATTCTTGTATATTTACAAATGGCAAGCACACATGTGTAAAACAAAAAGTTTTACTTATTTTCCCCCTCTAATACAGAGTTTCTCTGTGTAGTCCTGGCTGTCCTGGAACTTGCTTTATAGAGAAGGCTGGCCTTGAACTCACAGAAATCCCCCTGCATCTGCCTTCTGAGTGCTGAGATTAAAGGTGTGCACCACTACTGCCTGGCACAGATTTACTGTTTTAAAGAAATTAAAGAACAAACAATCCTGGTTAGAATTATTAAGTACAAGTGTCCTCTTTGTTAATTTATCTAAAGCCTTAACATCTGAATCATACACATCATAATTTATTGCTATGAAGGAGAACTGAAGAGACGGCTGATGCAGTTTGTCATTAGAAGGTAGCGTATTCATGGCGTTAATCAGCATGAATGGGAAGAATCTCTAATCAGAGCGACACTTGAAATGTGATTTGTGATCACAGATACTCATCAGAATACATTTCATGGTTTTTAATTTAGAGGTGGCCTTGAGGGATGAAATTGTTCTAAAACAAAATTCAGGTAGATAGTCCAAGGATATTTGAACAAGATAAAGTGCAAAGGTTTCCCAAAGGAATGTGTGATGGGATTGCTTTTCATGAATTCATGAGTAAGGCAGGACATGGGAAATGGATATGATCACCAACAAACTTATACTAAAGAAGGTGACAGTGCATAATTATATTCCAGAGAACCTTGACAGTGTCATTAAAGAACACTTGAATGCACAGTTCTAAATTTTCTAAGTGTAGCCCAGACTGGCCTCAGACTCACAATTCATCTGCCTCTGCCTTCTTCAGCAAATCTTACTGGCATTTGTCACCACAACCAGCTAAATTATTATTTGTATTTTTATGTACATTGGTGTTTTGCGTGCATGTCTGTGTGAGGGTGTTAGACCCCAGAAGACTTACATACAGTTGTGAGCTGCCCTGTGGGTGCTGGAATTTGAACCTGAGTCCTCTGAAAGAGCAACCAATGATCTTAACTGTTGAGCTAATGAAAGAGATGTCTTGATAGGGAGTGCATTTTAGGGTCAGTAGAAACCTGGTGCAAGGGAAACTCCCATGGATCTACAAGGATGACCCTAGCTAAGACTCATAGCAATAGTGGATAGGTAGCCTAAACTGGCCATCTCCTGTAATAAATTTGGTAGCTATCCCAATAGTCCCCAGGTAGCCTTCATCCATTGACTGATGGAAACAGATGCAGAGATCCACTGTCAAACACTGGGCCAAGCCAGAGGAATCCTGTTGAAGAGAGGAAGTAAGTATTATATTTGTCAGTGGGGGGTCAAGATCATCACAAATAAACCCACAGAAACAACTAATCTGGTCTCCTAGGAGCTCACAGACTCTGGACTGACAGTTAGGGATCGTGCAAGGACCCACCTAGTCCCTCTACATATGTGAGAGAGTTGTGTAGTTTGATCTCCTAGTGGTGGAAACAGAGCCTATTCCTGCTTTGACTGACTTCCAGGAATCTATTACTCATACTGGGTTACCTTAATTGCCTTAATACAGGGGTGGAGCTTAATCCTACCTCAACTTTGTATGCCATGCTTTGTTGACACCCAAGGGAGGCCTGCCTTGGTAGTGTACAGGGTGTGTCTGTGGAGGGAATGGGAGAAGAGGAGGAAAGGAAAAACTACAGTTGGGATGTAAAATAAATGCATAGGTTTAACAAAAATAAAAATAAATAAATTTTAAGTGATAAATTTGGGAGAAGATAATAGACATTTCAATTATGAAGTAAAGATAAAAATGAATAATGATTTAATACTAAAGAGAATAGATTTAAATTTATCATGACATTGATAGTCCTCTAATTGAATTTAAAAGTAGGTATAGAGGTACAGGATAAAATGTGTTTAGCAGTAGGAATGACATTTCAACATCTTTTTATGTCATTTTGACTCACAAGCCTCAATACTTGAACCAAGAGGTCAGCAATCTTGCAGTATCCTTGTTTGTCAGACTACATGCCATATGTTCTCTTTGAACTTTGAGGAAATCTTTATTTAGAAATTTATTTCTGAAAGGCAAGATGAATCGTTGACAAGAGAAGAGAGACTGTTAAGTATGCATGCAACTGATACTGTCAGTTGAAAAGAAAGCAACAGGAATGGAACAGTGTATACTGGTGCATCATTAGTAATATTTTATAAACACTGGACTATCCTTAAAGCATTGGAGCCTTTGATTGCCACATGAACACCCTAGTTTCCTCTTTTGTCACATTATTCTGTTATGAATAAAGAATGGAACAGTGTATTGCACACTTCTAAGATAGGCTACTATTTATCATTAGGGCTTTCACATATGTCCAACTCCAAGAACATAATTAGTAGGAAAATAAATGTGAAATTTAATATCTTACAAATTATATTCTTTCTTCTTGTTCTCCGTAATTATCGCATGCTTATTTAAAGTTGGGTTTTGTTGTGTGCATTAATAATTGCTGGAAGGAAATATAACTTGTGAAATTTAAGAGCTAACTAATTCTGATGAGTTATGATTTAGGAAATGGATTGGAAAACTTTCAAGTTAATGAAGGTCGTTTAGTTTGTCATCAGGCTAAAATATTAACACATGGGAAAGACTTATAAATAATTTTGTGAGCTCTGTAGTTGCAGGGAAAAAGTCATTACATAGCCATTACAGCTATAATTTTTCCAAGAGACAATAAGACTAACAAGCAGGAATAAAGCAAAGAAAATGGCAATGGAATTAGAAAAAAGAAAATGGAATTTTAAAAAGTTCTATTATTTCAAGGCAGAGTCCTCATGAGTGGTCAGTGCTTACCAGGAACACACTGTAGAGCGCAGGACACACAGAAACTTTCCATCTTCCTGTTCTCACGCCCTAAGTGCTGCAACTTCAGGCAGAAGGCACGATATTTGGCTGGGAAAGTTATCTTTTTTTTCAAACGTAAGATTTCTGTTGATTATTTAGTAATTTTACATCATGTATAATAATCACACTCACTTCCTAGTCCCCCAGGTCCTCCACCCACAATTTATCACTTGCCCCAGAAGAAGGAGGAGGAGGAGGACAGAGGAAAAGGAGAAGGAGAAGAAGAAGAAGAAGAAGAAGAAGAAGAAGAAGAGGAAGAGGAAGAGGAAGAGGAAGAGGAAGAGGAAGAGGAAGAAGAAGAAGAAGAAGAAGAAGAAGAAGAAGAAGAAGAAGAAGAAGAAGAAGAGGAAATAAAGTCTACTTTGTGTTGTTCATTGGCTTACTGGAATATGGTCAGACTCCCCATAACCACCCCCTTGAGGAAAACTGAGTCTTTCCCCACATCAGCCCTGCCAGAAGTCGTCAGGTGTGGAGAGCTACACTTCAGCATCCTTATCTTTTAAAATGATGAGTAGGTGTATTATCTTTAGTTCTCAATCTCACTTTTAGTTATTCTGATGTCTGAGGTCAGCTCAGTTCTAAAACTATTTCATGAAAAATCCCGCATTTTGAGACTATATTTATGGGGCTTTCATTATAACTCAATATATATGGTTTATTTTATCATTGTTCATATGAATATCTTGTTGTATCTAGTTCATGAATTTACCTTTACCATAAGATGATATGCATAGGAACAGTACACGGAGTCATCAACACTCTCTAGTAACAAAATTTCAAGCATTTGCTGATAGGTCTAAGACAATATCCTCTACAGATAAACTACTAATCAGAAATAAATATATTGTCTTAACCAAACACAGTACATGAAATTAAATATTAATTATTGATGTTTTGTTTAGAGTTACACATTGAAATGGTGTTTGTGTTGTTTTGAGAATAAAATCAAGCACAATAATCACTTGATTACAATATTGATAGCAATAAAGTGTTGCCCATTTCTGACTTTTCCCTTAAAGTGATCATTTTTACTCATTCAAATTGCTAAAATGTGTAAAGGACTGAACCAGGCACACAGAATTCTCTTATGCGCTTTCTGAGGGTTTTGGTGAGAAGTAAACTACATTCATAAAAAGAGAAGAAGAAAACACTAAAAGAGAAAACCATTAAGCAAAATAAATTCTAAAATGATGAATCATTTGTTGGAGCTAGTGACTTAATTGAGATGTTTGAATTTGACTTCATATAGACCACTGTCAAGCAAAGATGCCACAAATAGCCCTGTGTCTCCCACTGTGAAGGCCGGCCATGCTAATGTTCTGCTGATGGTACTCCGTATGTCAATCATAGCCTATATTATCTTCTCAGTGGAAGTGGAGATGTGTGTTTTCTTTATTCATTTTATTCTTTCTCTTTGTAGTTTTCTGTATTCCTTCAATCACATGTATTCATATCAGTGGTGATTATTCTCCTATAGGATATATACATATTAACAAATGAGTAGATTTATTTACCATATGTGACTTTACTTAAATTATTCTATATTTATATAACAAATTTATCATGTGATAACACACACATATTTGTATAATTTTATTTACCTCTTTCATTTTAAGGAAAATGAAAGTTGAAAATTGTTGCTTGTATGGTTTAAGCTATATAGAATGTGGGAATTAATAAAACATGAATCCAACATTCTCAGACATTAGAGGTACTGTGGAGAAAATTTCGTAGCAGAGTTTTCACATATATTCTGTCATTTAGAATTATTATTTATTTTTTGTTTTTATCCTACAAATACATGCAGAAATCACACTTTGAGCACACTGGAGATGGGTTAGTAAATCTCAGCAAAATTGGAAGTTGTTTCTGTCCTCAAGAAACTTAAGCAACACATTGATACTGAAGTAATCAAGTTTTACTTCAGTGGTTTGGAGACATGTGACATCTTGACAAGGCTGAGCAAAATGTAGACAATTACTGATCATCATGTCTAAGCCTTCCCTTTACAGAGTCTTTTTTGTATTCTATGCAGCACCTCTCCCTATTTTAATGCCCAGAAAAAGACAGTGGTAACAGTATCTTATTTAAAACTTAATCTTTCAGAATGGCTGGTTGCTTATTTACTTTATTCTCTCTCTCTCTTTTCCTCTCTCTCTTTCTGTCTCTCTCTCTCTCTCTCTCTCTCTCTCTCTCTCTCTCCCCTCTTTCTTAGTGTGTGTGTCTGTGTGTGTGCATATGTATACAATCGAATGCCTGTACCTCAGTGTTTTTGTGTTGACTAGTTTTATGTTAACTTGACACAAGCTATCCTTATCTGAGAGGAGAGAATCTTGATTGAAAAGAAATGCTTCCATATGATAGGTGTGAAAGTTAGTCTGTAGAGCATTTACTTAATTAGTGATTGCTGGCCATGGAACCAATCCATAGTGGGTGGTAGCACCCCTGGACTGGTGATCCTGATTTCTATAAGGAAGTCACTTGGTGAGCTGGAGGGCCCTAAGCAGCTGCTCACTAGTGCCTGTTTCCTAAAGCAGGTGGATATCTACAAGGTCAAGGAGAACCTGACATTTGTGCCTCCATTTTGCCTTCAAGTAAAGGGGAATGAGTGCATACTTGCACTGGTGACAGTTTATCCAAAGCAACAAAAGGATTAATTTTCTACCAGTCCAGAGTCTCTAATAAATACACACACTAGAAGAAGACTGTGTTCTGTATGGAGAACAAGCTAAGGAGATGTTTGGCACCCCTGGAATGCCACTCAACACCAAAAACAATTGGGACCTGGGATTTATCACTGACATGTACTTCAAGTACCAGCTGTATGATCTTTCTCATTCCACCAACTATGCACATGGGGGCTGGACTTGGGGTTGGAAGGGTGCATCATGACTGTATTTTCCTTAACTTTTGCTTTTATATGGTTGTTTACAGCAAAAATACTGAGTTTAAGTTGTTAGAGAGATAGAAAGAGAGAAGAAGAAGAAGAAGAAGAAGAAGAAGAAGAAGAAGAAGAAGAAGAAGAAGAAGAAGAAGAAGAAGAAGAAGAAGAGGTGGAGGAGGAGGAGGAGGAGGAGGAGGAGGAGGAAAAAGAGAAGAAGAAGAAGAAGAGGAGGAGGAGGAGGAGGAGGAGGAAAAAGAGGAGGAGGAGAAGGAAAGAAAGAACAAGAAAGAAAGAAAGAAAGAAAGAAAGAAAGAAAGAAAGAAAGAAAGAAAGAAAGAAAGAAAGAAAGAAAGAAAACAGGGAAGAAGGCAGGGTGAGCACGCTCTAAGGAGCAAGCCAGCATGCAGCACCTCTCCATGGCCACTGTCTCAGCTCCTGCCTTGAGGTTCGTGCCCTGCTTGAGTTCCTTCCCTGACTTAGTTTGATGGTGAACTGTAATTTAAAGTGTGAGCCAAATAAACCATCTCCTCTTCAAGTTGCTTTTGATCATAGTGTTTCATCACAGCAATAATAACCCTAACTAGGACAGTGCTCATGTAGAGACTGGCCAGAGTCAGTTTTCTCCTATCATCATGTGAATTAAGTCATTAGGCTTGATAGCTAGGGTCTTCAAAGCATGAGTTACCTCAGTCACCCAAAATGGTTAGATGTTAAACAATCATTCGTTGTTTAAACTACATTAGCAACAGTGAGTCAATTGTGTGTGCATGTGTGTGTGTGTTGTGTGTGTGTGAGAGAGAGAGAGAGAGAGAGGGAGGGAGAGAAAGACAGAGAGAAAGACAGAGAGACAGAGAGAGAGATTGATTTGGTTAGTTCCTGTTGAAATTATAATTATTATTAAGATTATAATGTAATTATATCACTCACCCCTTCCCTTTCATCACTCGAAGCCCTCCCATATATCTCTTCTTGCTCTCTTTTAAATTTTTCTCATTAATTATTTTTACACATACACATGTGTGTGAATATACAAATGTATCCTTAAATGTATTTAGTCTTCTCAGTCTATATAATATTACTTGTATGTTTTTTATTTTTTTTAGAATTTTACCTCTAAACTTGATTGCAAATTGTGCAAGTCTAGGAAATTCACCCTTTCCAAAATGTTGACCATTCCCATCAAATTGATGAGCCACTGTAAAGTGAGAAAAGAAAGTTTATCCTGCATTCTGTCCTTCTTCTACTTTTATAGCCACTTTTTCATCTGGAAAAGAGAAACACGGCACAACAAACATTTGTGGACCCATGCATACACACACACTCACTCACTCACTCACTCACCCATCCCTGGGTCTAATACATTTGGCACATGATATAATTTCCAGTGCCCCCATTTCTCAGTATTCAAATTAATGGTTTAGTGGCAGTGTCAGCTAATCTGCATCCTGCTTAGTCATCCTCTGAACATTTAGGGAAGATCTTAGATGGAGTCTATGTGTATGAAAAGATCAGACTTTTAATTTAGTTCTGCTCATGAGGTGGACTGCATAGGTGATTTAAAAGAGGAGGTGCTAACAGCCATCCAGGTGATCAAATGTTCTAGATGCAGCAATGGTAGTTCTGATGAAAAACAGATTATTTGATGACAGAAAGATAGTCTTATTTAAACACACATTCACATACACACACACACACACACACACACACACACACATGCTGTCACTACAAGTTTACCCAGACCTTACATCTTAGCACGATATTGAATGGGATCAACTGCAGCTGGCTGAGTTTGTGTGTCTAAATCTCTTAACATACTGTAGGACTTTCTGATGGATCTAGGGGAGAATATCTTTCTTTGTTCTCTTTGTTGTTTTGTAGTTTGTTTAGGATTTTCCATCAGGAGTCGATTGTGCTCCTAGATATTACATTGCTGCATTTGTGCTCTAGTTCCTTCAATTTAAATCCTGGGAAGAACAAGACAACCTTTATTCAGATTGCATTCTCTAACCTGCCCCCTCACCAAAACAAGCAAACAAACAAATGAAAAGAAATCCACCTCTTTGGGGGATCCACTTTTCTCCATCTCCAAATTCATAATAAGAGACTTAAGGGACAGAGGTTATTTTTTATTTATGGTTTGAGATTTGTGGGTGTAGTCCTTTATTTTGTGAAGGAGTCATGACGGTGGGAGTACCCACCACTCTTGTAGAAGAAACTTGCTTATATATTTAAAGACAGCAAGACGGAAGAGGGTCTGGGACTGGTGCTGGAGTGAGACTGAACGTATAGCCCTCAAGGTACACTGACCTATGTGACTATATTGGGTTCACTTGATACTTTGGATTAATATGTGTGTATGTCCATGTATATACCTACCTACCTACATACATATATACACACAATTATCTGTACCTTATATTTGTCCTTCTGTACATTCCATTGCAATATATATTTTCCCAGTTACAGTGCCATGCATATAGATATCAGGTGTTGTTTACAAGCTGTTATTCTGCTTTTCATAAAAGTATTGAATTAATTGTTATTGATTGGATTAAATATCATAGAACAACTTTTCACACTCAAGTATTTTAATCCAGGAATGTAGAAGTAATGGGCAAATAAAAACATGGTAATAATTATTGTATTCAAGATCAGCTAATTGATATGGGAATAAGTGAGACAAATTTGAAAGATGTTATTGGCATAATTTCAGAATATCTTCTTAAATATTTCAATTCACCATAAAGGGTAAAGGAAATGGTACAACGGAAAAGCCTATAGGCATGAACTTAAACAGTGATTCAAGAAAGTGCCCAATAAGAAGATCTTTTGACATCATATGTATACCTTGGTGTTAGCCGTAAAAGCACATCACTTTTGCTCCGGCCCCACTGAAACTAATCCAATAGTCAGGAGGAGACATCAGACCCTCCAAAACTACAGTATGTGACCAGAACTTTCCAAAAAAGTAAAATTGAAAGACAAAGAAATACTATTTGAGGAAACCAAGGAGCTAGGAATGTGTCAAACAGAGCAGGAGCCCTGGGCAGAATCTGCAACCAAACACAAAGACAGGAAGGAGAAAACCAGAATGTCTGAAAGTAACAACTTTAGAATCTGAAAACAAAGATTCTTTGTCATTGACCCTTCTGTTGCAGATTCCATTTTGAATTCTGTGGCTGCCAAACCACAGTTTACTCATCAGTGATTATAAAGTCATCTTTGGTGGTTGCTTTTGCAAGGATTAAATGGCACAAATGTGGCAAAATTCTGGGATGTTTGCAAAAGACCTTCACTTATGCTTACTACTACTCTTTCAAGTGCCAGCTGATTAGTGGGTCATAGGCCGAGAGCATTCTTGTGATAACTGAATGCAGAAAGCTAAGGGAGCTGGGTGCCAAAGCTCTTTCAGCCCTGCTTAACTGAAGTGTGGCTGCAGGGAAGGCTTTTGTGTGACGGGAGATGACTGAGTCCTTTTCTCTGCAGAGGCCTCGCTCAGGATGAGATATGTATGGAAATTAAATCATTTCCAGTTCGTCTTGATTTTTGCTGCTCTCCCCATCCCTCCTGACCTTCCTTTGCCCCTGTGATTTCCTCAGTGCTGGACGATGATCACGCAGGTAGAGCTCTCCCCATCCCTCCTGACCTTCCTTTGCCCCTGTGGTTTTCCTCAGTGCTGGACGATGATCGCGCAGGTAGAGCTCTCCCCATCCCTCCTGACCTTCCTTTGCCCCTGTGATTTCCTCAGTGCTGGAGGATGATCACGCAGGTAGAGCATACGGAGAGCTCATCGTTCTGCAGCATGCACACACATGTAGGAATTTAATCTTTTCTTAGTGACAAGCAGTCCTGCCTCTTTAAGTCTGATTCCTCTTTATGGCGAAATCTACAAAAGTGTATAGGAAGAGAAAGTTCTCCACTTCCAATACATTCTGTTGCTTGTGTTTTACATGAGGAAATTTATGGAGTTCATTAAAAAAAAAAAAAACTGTCTAAGCAAACCGAGTTCTCAATCTGAGATGAAGACAAACTAGGGGAGAAAACATAAAAATGTATGGGAATATTTGTCATTGCAGCCCAGCAGCTCAGTCAGCACTGGCTCACGTATATCTCATGTCAGTTGGGAGGATGGTTTAAAGACTCACAGGAGTATGGCTGGGGCTCGGAAACATAACTAAAGCCATCAGATAGCAGAGGTATCAAAGACGATTCTTTGTGTAGATGAGAATGGACAGAAACAGAGAAGAGTACTTTGGATTTAATCCTTGATTCTCAGGGAAAATGTTCTAAGGAAATGGATAGAATATGAAAGGTTGATTTGCATGTACCACATGAAAATTAAATATGCTTATGACCTGAAAAATAAACATTCTTTTTTCTAATGTAATTCCTAGTTAACAATAACCGACAGACTAGTAAAAACTCTAATAAAAGGATAAAACAAAGAACAAACCCTTCATCTCTGTTTAGATGTTTGTCATTTTGTTTCAAAATTTCAATTTAGGACTCAAAACACAGGTACTGCCCACGAGACAATCCCTTTTCATCAGAGAATTTTTCATCTCTTTATTTTACTTACACAGTAGCAATAATAAGGTACATTCTGACACAGAATGAAAATGATAGGCTACAAACAGTCATATCAGACAAGTATGGTTAGTATATCTCTACAGATATGTTTTTCCTTGTGGGAGAAAAACGGTTCCTATCTTTGTCACACTATTCCTTTTGTGTAGATGAAAATGAGTCACTGAGGACTGGTTATTGTCTGCGAATGAGACAGTCCACCCATCTTGTAATTGTATGTGTTCTCTGTTTTAGAGTCTGCACATTATTCTAAGTTAGCATGCATTGCCTTAGAAATTAAATGTCTTCCTTTGCACCAAGAAGCAAATGCAAAATAGCTCATTCCCCTTTGGTGAGAATACAGGTACAAATAAAATTATTCTTAATATAGATGAAAAATGTTTACCACAAAATATTGAAATTCTCTTTTAGTTTATGCACAGCGGTTCTTAAAGAGAGATTTACACAATCAGTAATACCGATTTATGTAGGAGATAATTTGAAAAAACTTTTAGAAAGTCTGGGAAGCCAACACCATCACACATCTGCTCATTAGCTTTCAGTCTATGTACCATGCAGTCATTCACACTCACCTTTGTGAAACAATGTTTCTATTTTAATTTAATTAATTATTTTTTAAAAAAGAAAACAAACTGTCTTTTTTCATTTTATATACCAAGTCCAGTTCCCACTCCCTCTCCTCCTCCCATTGCCTCCACCTACCTCACCCACCCACCAGCCAGCTCAGAGAGTGTAAGGCACATTGCTTTGGGGAAGGTCCAAGGCCCTCCCTACTATATATAGACTGAGAAAGTTATCCATTCAAAGAGAATGGTTCCGAAAAAGCCAGTACAAGAAGTAGGGATAAATCGTGGTGCCAATGTCAGTGGATCCACAATCTGACACAGCCATAAATCTGTCACCCACTTTCAGAGGGACTAGTTTGGACCTATCCTGGTTCCTTCCCTGTCTGGCTGGAGTTGGTGAGCCCCCATTAGCTCGGGCAAACTGTTTCCGTGGGTGTCCCCATCATAGTCTTGACCTCTTTGCTCATTTTCTCAATACTCCCAGTCATCAGCTGGACTTTGGAAGCTCAGCCCAGGGCTCTGCTGCAGATCTCTGCCTCTGTTTCCATCGGTTGCTGGATGAAGGTTCTAAGGTGATATTTAAGATATTCATCAGTCTACAGGGCAAGGCTAGTTTGGGCACCCTCTCCTCTATTGCATAGGGTCTCAGCTGGGGTCATCTTTGTGAATTCCTGGGAATTTCTTTATAGCCAGGTTTATTGCTAGCCCTGTAAAGGCTCCTTTAATCAAAATATCTCTTCCTTGCTCTCATCTCTGTCCTTCCTCCATCTCGACTATCCCGTTCCCTCAAGATCTCCTCCCTCCCCTTCTTCCCTCCTCTTTCCCTTTTATCCTCCCTTCTCCCCTCACTCGAATACTCCCAATATGTCAGATGATCTTGTCTATTTCCCCTTTCCAGGTGGATCTATGTATGTTCTTCTTAGGGTTCACCTTATTACTTAGCTTCTCTAGGATCATGAAGTATAGGATTAATATCCTTTGCTTTATAGTTAGTATCTACTTTTGAGTGAGTACATACCATATTCATCTTTCTGGGTCTAGGTTACCTCACTCAGGATGTTTTTTCCCCAGCCATTTGCATGCAAATTTCAAGATATCATTGTTTTTCACTGCTGAGTAGTACTCCAATGTGTAAATGTGCCACATTTTCTTTATTCATTCTTCATTGCGTGGCATCTAGGTTGTTTCCAGGTTCTGGCTATTACAAATAATGCTGTTATGAACATAGGCGAAAAACTGTACTTGTAGCATGATTGAGCATCTTTTGAGTATATGCCCAAGAATAGTATTTCTGGATTCTGAGGTAGGTTAATTCCCAATTTTCTGAGAAACCACCATACTGATTTCCAGAATGTTTGTACAAGTTTGAATTCCCACCAGCAATGGAGGGGTGTTCCCCTTACTCCACATCCTCTCCAGCATCAGCTATCATTAGTTTTTTGTTTGTTTGTTTGTTTGTTTTTGGTCTTTGTCATTCAGACTGGTGTAAGATGTTATCTCAGAGTCATTTTGATTTTCAATTCCCTGATGGTTAAGGATGTTGAACATTTCTTGAAGTGTGTTTCAGTCCAATGGGATTCTTCTGTTGAGAATTTTCTGTTTAGTTCTATACCCTATTCTTAAATTGGATTATTTGTAATTTTTATGTCTAATTTCTTGAGTTCTTTATATATTTTGGAGATCAGTCCTTTGCCTGATGTGAGGTTGTTAAAGATCTTTTTCTTTTCAGTAGGCTGCCTTTTTGTCTTACTGATTGTATCTTTTGCTTCACAGAAGCTTCTCAGTTTCAGGAGGTCCTATTTATTCTTGCTTTCAGTGTTATATTTAGGAAGTGGTCTCCCGTGCCAATGCATTGAAGACTACTTCCCACATTCTCTACCCTCAGGTTCAATGTAGTCAGATTTATATTAAGTTTTTGATCCATTTCTATTTGAGTTTTGTTTTCGTTGAATTCAAGGAAGACTTTAATTTCTTTCTTTATTTCTTCCTTGACCCAGGAGTGGTTCAGTAGTTGACTGTTCAGTTTCCATGAGTTTGCAGGCTTTTTGTTGGTGGAATTGTTGTTACATTCTAACTTTACTCCATGGTGATCCGACAAGACACAGGTGGTTACTCCAACTTTTTTGTATCTGTGGATGT
>PVIU01016363.1:0-38618 GCA_004026605.1 Ondatra zibethicus
TCCCGTCTTTGCCCATACTTCCTACCTTGTCTTGTGAGTTAAATCATGCTCTCTTACTCCCAAAAATATGATTTACATTTTAGAAAAGAGAGTTTCCTTGGCTTAGCATAGTTTCCCTAGCTACCCGCAAATATTAAACGTGGAATTGGACTCTAAAGCTGTTGAAAATATAAAAGTATTAAGAAATGAATAGTCTGCCCATTAAATGCAACCATTTACCAATATCTATAGCAAAAGATATCTAGAACACAATAAGCATAAGGTGCTTTATGAAGGAGCAGGAGGAAAAGGAGATGGGTAGCTGCTGTACAGCACAAAAAGTGACAAATCTTAAATCTTAGTTACTTCTGTTCGCAGGATTCCCTTTGGTCACGTCACGGTGACAGGTTCCTTGTGATCCTGTCCCCAACACAGTGTCCAAACCTGCATCCTCTCTCACTCATTCTTCCTCAATATCTCATCTTTCCTCTTCTTGTAAATAAAGAAAAATATTTTATTCTTAATTTTAACATAAACAAATGTCACCAGGGTGCCATTTTCTAAGTCACATTCTCTTGTTTTCAAGCATTTGAAGACTATCTCTACACATCAGTGATAATTCTATCTAAAAAAGGAAGTATACCAAATTTCTGAAATAAGACAAGGCAAATTTAAAATGCATATCCTTTCACTCTCCTTCTGAAGCATTAAATAGTGCATCTAAGGAACACTTAGCTAAATAATATGTACCTGTAATTGACTATTTATTGTTAATTACAAGGAGGCAACATTATTACTAAATGGTTGCAAGTAGCTCTGTTTTTAATAAGAGCAACTCCAAAGTGTAATGACACTGCTGTGTAGGATTGTCACGCACCATGTACCAAAGCTCACCATCTTATGTCAACAATATTTCATTCATACCTTTATAGTTCTTATTCTGTACTTCTCCTTAGCACCAGCTTTGCTATTTTCTATACATTCATTAATTAAATAATGACTTAGTTTTATTTATTTGCATGATTGCACATTTGGGACTTGAAAAAACTTGTAGGTTGTCAGTTTTAGGTGCTTGAAAAGCATGCACACATCAAACACTTAAAGAATTCTTTTAAAGATTGACTATTTTCATCTTCTAAACTAAATTGCAACTTTAGCTTTTGTGATACTACTTTGGGCACCTTTTTCACCAATATTAATTAACACATGGCACAGATGATTCTAGATCAATAATGCAACAAACAAAATTATTTGTACAGTATCAGCTGTGTGTATCAGATCATTTCTTGGCACTCTAATTTTTAAATTATAACTTTAACGACATATAATAAAAAGAAACCATGTTTATACTAAAAAACATGCTACTGAAAAATCCATAAGCAATATCAGATTATTGCTATAGTCTATACTCATCACAAGTTGTTTTCACATACCTACAGCTAAAGCTACCTTTGGACAATGAGTGCTGTTGTAATAACACTATGTAAGGAAATACATTTTTTTAGGAACATCACAGCGAATCAAGGAAAAATAATGTAAAGGCAAGTCAGTCATAGGTCTATGGCACTCCACCAATCAAAATCTTGGTTATTTAATTTATAATAGTTATAAGTTAAAACTAAGTTTATAAGAATATATGCATGCATGGTTATGTGGACAAACTTATAGAACTGCATTCATATATATTATAGAAATTATTTCACAAAAACATTTTAACTGAGAGTTCATTGATATGATTTGACTTTTTATTAAGCATGAAGATATGGCTGTAACAAAGTTGCTACAAATAAATATGCCTAAAACAAAACAAAACAAAAAGCACACAAAAACCTGGAGTTCATTTTTTGATTTTGATAATTTTGTTATAGAGTGACGGGAGAAATAAACGCCTGACATTCAATTTTAGTGTATAGTTAATGGTTGAATTGTTTTTACATTCTCTTGGGGCTTTTCTGGTGTTATTCAGATATATACAAAATATTCTTTCTTTATTTATAACATATGCATAGAACAAACACAACACACAGAATTTTTTTAAACAAATAAAAAAGATAGGGCTACCTTTTTTCTAACTTATACAGCAACTAGGTGTGAATCATCTTAGGAAATGGAGTCAGGATGATTTAGAGGTAAGTTTTTAGATGTATTATCTTTTTGTAGTTTAATTTCTTTTTTCCTTTCTTTTCATTCTTTTTCTGTTGTCTTTTTTGGTTATTCTTCTTTGTTTTTCTTCTGTCGTCTACCAGTACTTGTGTGTGTCCTGTTCAACCCTTTGCGGTTGCTGGGAGCTGATGAGGGCTAAGACAACGCATGACTGTATTAAAGATGTTACCGCACATAACCTGGTATATGTCTTTGTACAACTACATTTAAGCAGTTCTATCATATTTCAGTATTTTAACAATACAGTCTATACTTACCAGATACAAGGACTGAAAGAAGCTGGAGTTTAATACACTCAAGGTATGCAGTAGTTAGTTTTAATCCAAGAGATGTCTATGGAGCTCATATCTCTAAAAGGTTGTCAGTTGATCCAAAGAGTTGCCATCACTTATAAAACCCTTTATCCTCATTGATAATATTACAAGGAAATCTTGTTTCAACTCTTATCTTACTGGGCTTTGCTGATTGGATTTTAGAGTGGCTGAGCTTATTGCACTTCAACAGATGAGGTCAATATTAAAATGCAATCTGCACCTGGGTTTCACAGTCACTTACTAACACTGCCTGGGAATTAGCACTTGTATAGACAAGACCACACACACACATTTTAAAAATAAATCCAAAAGAAGAAAAATCCATTTTGTGTTTCTGAAGGGTACAGAATTAAAGAGAAATGGTAATGTTGATTCTTGTAGGTTTTGTATTAGTTTTTGTGTTTGCCATTGCGAAACTCCATGTGTACTGAAATCAGCAGAACTGCCACAAATATTCAGTGGGAGCCCATCAACTCAAATTGTGTTACTCCTCTGGGTCATCAAAATTGATCTCTGTAGCACATTAATTAAATTTCAATAAGTCAGTCCAAATCCATTCTATTTTAAGTTCTGATTTTAGTTTTCTCTAGTAGCTTGTGACCTCTGAGTACTTCTCATGGGTTAAATGTAAGTTCTCAACAATAGGAAAGACATTTTGATATAAGTATTCTAAGATTTACCCGAAAAGAAAAGAAAGAAGTAGCAGTAATGGCCATTAATCTTTCCAGGTTCTGACTCACAAACTGAAAAATAAATATGACTTGTGTTATATCAATAATCAAAGTGGCAAATACTAGAAAAGTACAATAAAAAAAATCAATGTTGTTCTTAACCACTTAGGAAAACAGTGAAAAATGAAAACAAAAGAAATCAAATTCTATCTACCACAATGGCATTAATGAGTGCTATACAATCAGCAAAAATAAAAAGGATAAAAGTAGATTGAGAAAATGAGAAGTCCAACATAATTTTTAGTAACAAATCATATAAAAGTATAAGTATAGAAGTGGTATAATTCTATTAATGTAAAATATAGCTTTTATGTGTTTATAAGAAACATGGAAGGAGTAACAAAGTTTATAACAGTACTCACATGGGATTTAGTATGAAGAGACTTATATATATGTGTGTGTATGTTGAAATATTAGTTAAAGTATAGAAATATAACAAATCTATTTTAAAGTAAAATAGAGATTTTTAATATAAATAATTATATTTTCCTGAGAAATAGTATTAAAATAAAGTTAATATTATTAGCAAGCAATAAAAAATAAGTAAAACTTCATACCTACAGCATATATGAATTATTTTAGCACCATTACCTTACACATTGTTTAGAACAAACTAAGTATTCAATAAATACTAATTAAGATATTGTTGGTTAAAATAGCTATCATGAAAAATTCATAAACTGATAAAAAGTGGAATGCAGATAATATATTTTAAAAATTCAAGTAAGAAAATGCAGATAATATATTTTTAAAATTCAAGTTAGAAAAAAAATTCAAGTTAGACATGAATGGTAGGAAAGTATTGAAATGACCCAAGGAAATTACTCATGTGAGTGTAAGCTATTTTTAAATAGATATCAGTGTTAGAAACAAGGGTATATTTGAACATTTAACATAACAAGCACTAAAAATTATAATAGTCACAGAGAACAGCTTGTCCTGATGTGCTGTAATGGCTAGTTTTATGTCAATTTGATACATGATAGAGTCATTTGGGAACAAGAAATACTCATTGAAAAAATGTCCCCAACAGATTGGTCCTTGGGAAAGCCTGTGGTGTATTTTTACTTCTTCTTGATCTTTGATGTAGGGGAACTTGGTTCACTATGGGCTGTGCCACCTCTAGTAGGTGGTCCTGGAAGCTATAAGAGAGCAGACTGAGCAAAATATGGGGTATAATCCAGTAAGCAGCACACCTCCACAGCCTCTGTATGAGTTCCTGTTTCCCAGTTTATTCCCTGACTTTGATGATGGGACCACAGACTGTTATTTTTAAGTGTAAATTACATAGACTATCTCTCCCTAAGTAGCTTTTGGTCATGGTACATTACCACAGCAATAGAAATCTTCTTTTTTCTTTTTCTTTTTTTTTGCGCTATACATTTTTTTCTTCGCTCTCCTTCCTATCTCCCTCCCCACTTCTACCCTTTCCCGTGTCCCCCATGATTCCAATTTACTCAGGAGATCTTGTCTTTTTCTCCTTCATATTTAGATCCATATATGTCTCTGGGAATGCAAACTTGTACACCTGCTTTGGAAATCAGTATGGCGGTTTCTCAGAAAATAAGGAAACAATCTACCTCAAAACCCAAGAATACCACTTTTGGGTATATATCGAAAGGATGCTCAATCATACAATAAGGACATGTGCTCAACTACATTCATAGCAGCATTATTCAAAATAGCCAGAATCTGGAAACAACCTAGGTGCCCCTCAACCAAAGAATGGATAACGAAAATATAGTACATTTACACAATGGAGTACTACTCAGTCAATAATGACATCTTGAAATGGGCAGACGAATTGATGGATCTAGAAAAAAACACATTGAGTGAGGTAACCCAGACTCAGAAAGACAAATATAATATGTCTCACTCATAAGAGGCTTTAAGACATAAAGCAAGGAAAAACCAGCCTACAATCCACAACCCCAGAAAATCTAGACTACAAACAATAGAACTTTTTCCCCTTTTTCCTTATTTTATTTTTTTAAAAAGGAAATAAACTATCTTTTTCCATTTTACATACCAATCCCAGTTCCCACTCCCTTCCCTCATCCCATTCTCTTCTTCTCCCCATCTCACCCCCATTCACTCTCCAGAGAGGGCAGGGTACATTACTCTGAGTAAGGACTAAGGTCCTCCCCACTATATTCAGGCTGAGCAAGGTATCCATCCAAAAAGAATGGCTTCCAAACAGCCAGTAGAAGCAGCATGAACAAATCCTGGTGCCACTGCCAGTGGCCTCACAGTGTGCCCTAGCCGTACAATTGTTCCTCACATTCAGAGGGTCTTGTTTGTCTTATGCTGGTTCCTTCCCTGTCTGGCAAGAGTTGGTGAACTCCCATTAGCTCGGGTAAGCTGTTTCAGTGGGTGTCCCCATCATGGTCTTTACCTCTTTGCTCGTATTCTCACTCCTCCCACTCTTCAAATGGACTTTGGGTGCTCAGCTCAGGGTTCCACTGCCAGTCTCTGCTCCTGTCTCCATCAGTTGCTGGAGAAGGTTCTGTGGTAAGATTTAAGATAGCCATCAATCTGACCACAGGACAAGGCCAGTTTGGGCACCCTTTCCACTATTGCTTAGAGTCTTAGCTGCGATTTCTCCTTGTGGATTCCTAGGAATTTCTCTAGTGTCAGGTTTCTTGCTAGTCCCATAATTGCTCCCTCAATCAAAATATCTCTTTCCTTGCTCTCTGTCTCTGGCCTTCCCCCATCTTGACTATCCTGTTCCCTCAAAGTGTCCTCCCCTCCCCTTCTCCCTCCATCCTCCACTTACACCCTCCCTTCTCTCCCCACTCCACAGTCGCAATTTTGTTAAGAGATCTTGTCTATTTCCCCTTCCCAGGGGGTCTATATATGTTTCTCTTAGTGTTCACCTTCAAACAATAGAAATCTTTACAGGAAGTGAGTGACTGGTCTCCCAGCTGAGCAGCCTAGTCTCTAGGCCAGAGGTCGTGGATCACATCCCATGCTTCTCCCTGACCCATTTCAGCCCCACTAGCAGAAAAGGCTCCTGTGTGCAGGCCATTCCATGCCCCCCAATACCAACCATCATCCCCTGCAACCTCAGTGGCTCCCAGAGACACAAACACTGCTTACATTGATTGGACCAAGAAGTGAGTGACTGGTTTCCCATCTGGACAGCCCAGCCTCTAAGCCCTAGGCGCCAAGAAACATCTCATGTCCTCCCCCCACCCATCACAGCCCTATTAGCTGGTCAGCAGACAAGGCTCTTGTGGTAAGGCCACTCCACCCTCTATTGGACCCTGTAATCTCCAAGTCCCACTCAGTCACTCAAGACCAACCATTCACCACAGCATCAGTGGCACCTGGAAGCACAGGCCCTGCCTTCAACAATTGAACAAAGAGAGATCCTGGAGGCACAGGCCCTGTCTGCACCAATTGGAGGAAAAGATGGGAAGAAGCTAGTGCAAGAATACATTCAAGAAGAAGAAAATGACCTTAAAAGTAACTTTATGAAGATGTTAGAGGTGCTGAAAGAGGAAGTGAAAATTTCCTTAAAGAAATCAAGGAAAGGACAAACAAAACAATGGAAGAAATAAATAAATCCCTTAAAGCCACAAAAATATCAAGCAGGTGAAGGAATCAATTAAAGACTTGAAAAATTGAAATAGAGGCAATAAAGGAAACACAAACTGAGGAACTTCTGGAAATGGAAAATCTAGGGAAGTGAACAGGAACTAGAGATGTAAGCATCACAAAAAGAATACAAGAAATGGAAGAGAGAATGTCTGGGATTGAAAACACAATAGACAGAATAAATTAATCAGTCAAAGACAACATTAAAGCCAATAAAATCATAACACAAAGCATCCAGGATATCTGGAACACCATGAAAGGACCTAACCTAAGAAATATAAGAAGGAAAAGAATACCACCTCAAAGGCACAGAAAATATCTTCAACAAAATCATAGAAGAAAACTTTCCCAATTGAAAGAAGGAAATGCCTATGAAAATACAAGAAGTTTACAGAACACCAAATAGACTGGACCAAAGAAAAAGTTCCCTTTTCACAAAATAATCAAAACACTAAATATACAGAATAAAGAAAAATATTAAGATCAACAAAGGAAAAAGTCAAGTAACAATTAAAGGCAGACCCATCAGAATAACACCTGGCTTCTAAATTGAGACTCTGAAAACCAGAAGGTCCTGGACAGATGTTCTGCAGACAACAAGAAACCACAGATGCCAGTCAAGACTAATATACTCAGCAAAACCTTTAATCACCTTAGACAGAGAAAACAAGATATTCCATGACAAAACCAGATTTAAACAATACCTATCCATATATCTGGGCTGGAGAGATGGCTCAGTAGTTAAGAGCACTGTCTGCTCTTTCAGAGGTCCTGAATTCAAACACATGGTGAATCACAAACATCTGTAATGAGATCTGGTGATCTCTCGAGGAAGAGGCCTGATCAGTCACCCTCATCAACTTAGACCATGAAACCCAATATGGACAAGTTCAAGAGAACCACAATATGTAGGCTGTCCATACATGCTTCAGCATTGCCAAAGACATAAATTTCATTTCATTTCATAGCCATAAATTGAGCCCTACAGAAAGTACTAGAAGGAAAACTCCAACTCAAGAAAATTAGCTGTACCCACAAAATTACAAACATTAGATAATCCAACACCAGCAAACCTAAAAGGAGCAAATACACACACACTGCCACCTAAAACTAATAGGAATTAACAATCATTAATCATTAATATTCCTTAATATCAGTGGATTCTATTTGCCTATAAAAATGCACAGGCTAACAGAATGGATACAAAAATAAGATCAATTCTTCTGCTGCATACAAGGAACATACCTCAACTTCAAAGACAGACATTAGTTCATAGTAAAGTGTCGGGGCTGGGAAAAGACATTCCAATCAAATGGACCTAAGCAGCAAGCTGGTATAGCTATCCTAATATCTAACAAAATAGACTTCAAACTAAAATTAATCAAAGGAGATGGAGAAAGATATTTCATACTCATCACTGGAGAACTACATCAAGATGAAGTCTCAATTCTAAACATTTATGTCCCATACACAAGGGCATACATATGTAAAAGAAGCATTACTAAAGCTTAAATCACACATCAAATAATAGTGGGAGACTTTAACAACCCACTTTATCAATAGACAGGCCTGCAAGACAGAAAATTAACAGAAAAATAAGGGAACTAATAGATGTTATGACTCAAATGGGCTTAAAAGACAGCTTTAGTACATACCACTCAAATACACATTCTCAGCACCTCATGGAACCTTCTTTAAAACTGAACACATACTCAGTCACAAAGCAAATCTGAACAGATACAAAATATTTGTAATAATCTCCTGTATCTTATCAGATCGCCATTGCTTAAAGTTAGAATTCAACAACAACACAAATTAGAGAAAGACTATAAACTTATGGAAATTGAATGATCCTCAACTGAATCACCTTTGTGTTATGGAAGAAACAGAGAAATTAAAGGCCTCCCAAAGTGCAATGAAGAATGTGCAACGTACCCGCACTTTGAAAGCAGTGCTAACAGGAAAGTTCACAGCAGTAATTACTTACATAAAGAATTTGGAGATATCTCACACAAGTGACTTAACAACACACCTGAATGCTCTAGAACAAAAAGAAGCAAATTCACTTAGGAGGAGTAGATGCCAGGAAATAATCAAATTGAGGGCTAAGGTCAATATAATAGAAACAAAGAGAGCAATACAAAGAATCAATGAAACAAAGAGTTGGTTCTTCCAGAAAATCAACAACATAGACAAACCCTTATCCAAACTAAACAAAAAGCAGAGAGAAAAATATCCAAATTAACAAAATCATAAATGAAAAGGAGGACATAACAATAGACACTGAGGAAATACAGGGAATCATCAGATCATACAACAAAAACCTGTACTCCACAAAGTTGGAAAATTTGAAATAAATGAACAATTTTCTGGATAGGTAACACATACAAAATTAAATCAAGACCAGATAAACAATTTTAAAAAAGACCAATAACCCCTAAGGAAATAGAAGCAGTCATTAAAAGTCTCCCAACAACAACAAAAAGTCCATGACCAGATGGTTTCAGTGCAGAATTATACCAGAATTTCAAAGAAGAGGTAATACCTGTACTTCTCAAATTATCCCACCCAATAGAAACATAAGGAACATTTCCAAACTACTTTTACAAGGCTACAGTTACCCCAATACCCAAACCACACAAAGATGTAAAAAAGAAAGAGAATTAAAGAAAAATTGACTCACGAACATTTATGCAAAAATACAAAGTAAAATACTGGCAAATAGAATCCAAGAATATGTAAAAAAAATGATCCACAATGATTAAGTAACCTTCATCCAATAGATTCAGGGATAATTCAACATATGACAGTCTGACAATATAATCTACCATATAAATTAACTGAAAGAAACAAACCAAAAAACCACAATCATCTCATTAGAGTCTGATAAAGTCATTGACAAAATCCAACACCCCTTCATGATAAAGGTTTTGGAGAGATTAGGAATAAAAGAAATATTCCTAAACAGTAAAGAAAATTTACAGCAATCCAACAGTCAACATCAAATTAAATGAAGAGAAACTCAAAATGATTCCACTAAAATTAGGAACATGACATCTGTCAACTCTCTCCATATTTATTCAATATAGTACTCAAAGTTCTAGTTAAAGCAATAAGACAACAAAAGGAGATCAAGTGGATAAAAACTGGAAAGGAAGAAATCAGACTTTTACTATTTGCAGATGATACTATGCGTAAGTAACCCCAAAAATTCTACCAGAGACTTCCTCCAGCTGATAAACTTTTCAGCAATGTGTTGGGATACAAGATTAACTCAAAATAGCCCTCCTATATACAAATGATAAATGAACTGAGAAATAAATCAGGGTAATGTCACCCTTTACAATAGCAACAAATAATATAAGCTATTTTGGGGCAACTCTAACCAGACAAGTGAAAGACCTGTATGACAAGAACTTTAAATCTTTGAAGAAAGGCATTGGAAGAAGATATCAGAAAAGATATCCCATACTCTTGGATAGGTAGGATCAACATAGCAAAATGGCAATCTTACTAAAACTATCCACAGATTCAATTCAATCCCCATCAAAATCCCAACACAATTATTCACAGACCTCAAAAGAACAATACTTACCTTCATATGGAAAATAAAAAACTCAGGATAGCTAAAATAATCCTATACAACAAAGCAACTTCCATAGGTATCACCATCCCTGACTTCAAGCTCTACTATAGAACTATAGTAATAAATGAAGCTGGTAGCTGGAGACTGCGTGTTCATTTCTGACTTCTCAGACCCTAATAATCACACAGAAGTTGTATTAACGACAACACTTTTCGGCCAATGGTGCAGGCATATTGTTAGCTAGCTCTTGCATCTTAAATTTACCCATTTCTATTAATCTGTGCATCAACACAAGGCTGTGGCTTACTGGTAAGGATCCAGCATCTGTCTCCTTTGGCAGTTACATAGTACCTCCCTGACTCTGCCTACTGTCTTTCTATATCTGTGTTTGGACTTCTCTCCTGAATTTATTCTGCACTACAATAGGCCAATATTCAGCAACCAATAAAGCAACACAAATGCCCAGTCCCAAGTGATACATTTAAACGCAATTCAACACCCAATGCTTAGGGACTATCTCAGATAAGGGAGAGGAAACATTGTAGGAGCCAGAGGACCAGCATGTCCACTGTGAGTTTGTGTCATCTAGGTATGACAGAGAAGCTATGAATGGATAGGAAATCTCAACAACATGGCTGCCTAGACAAGATCTGAACAATTCCAATACCAGTTGACATTCCAATGTCCATTGGGCAAATTTCATCAAACCTGACATCCAGAAGAAGAGTAAAAAGCAGTTAACTTCTGAGAGATATAGAATTGGTCTTCCTCAGGGATAAGCCCACTTGGTTCATTTTTCAATACCATATGATCAGCCCTAGGAAAATACTATTCAGATAACATTGGGTGATCTCAGTAGGTTGTATTTATATGCTCACTTATTTATATGTATATGTAACAGCAATTATCAAAGAGGAGGCTATGAGTTTGGGATCAGGGGACATGAGATAGGATGGAGGTGTAGGAGAGGGGATATGATATAAACATATGTATGTATATATATATACATTTTAATTTGTATAATTAAATAATTATAATTTAACTATATATAATTAATTAAAAATAAAACATTGACATATATCATTAGTGTATTTAACTAAATTGTCAGTTATGTGGTGGGGGTTTGAAACGAATATCTTTAGCTTTTCTACTGATGTTCCATATAACGTATTTTTTGTCCTTGGAACTAGAGATATACAAACACTAGAAACTGAACCTCTGTGCTCCCAAAGATCAGCAAGTTTCTTAAACACCCTAGCCATCCCTCTAGCCCTTATTTTTATTTTAATTATGTATACATGTGTATGTCTATGTATTTTTTGGTCAGGTGAATGTAGTGCCCAAAATAGCCAGAAGATTGTGAGTCACCCAACAAGGGTCCTGGGAACCAAACTGAGAACTCTCCAAGAGCCCAGGTGCTGAGCTCTTAACTGCTGGGTCAGCTCTCTAACCCCTATAATCTATAGGAAATAAGAGTTCCTTCTTTCCTCCCTCCTTTCTTCCCTCCCTCCCTCCCTCCCTCCCTCTCTCTCTCCTTTCCATCAATTTATTCTTCTCTCATACAATATGTCACTCTTGGAATTTCTCCTCTCTCTGCTCCTCCCAGCCCCTTCCCTTTCCCTCTTTCTTGGATTCACTCCTCCTACATTTCCCTTCAGAAAAGAGTAGGCATCCCAGAGATTATCACCAAACATGACATAGCAAGTTACAGTAAGACTAGGCACAAGCCCTCATATCAACTCTTAATGAGGAAACACAGTAGGAATGAAAGGGTTTCAAAAGTGGGGAAGAGAGTCAGAGACCACCCCACTTGTGTGGCAGACCAGTAGCAGAATGGATAATGTCTTACTCAGATCCCCGAGCCTTAGGTGCAGAAGAATCACAATTTTTAAAAGGAAACATGCAGGACTCCTCATAGTCCAAGTTCTTTATCGCGTCTTCAAAGTGCCATGAGAAGTAGAATATTTTTCCCTGGTCTTGGGATTGTACAGTTAAAAAACAACAAAAACCTGGTTTCTTTTCCAGTCCATTGTAGAAAATATAACACAGATCCTCATTTTTCCCAATTATCTTCTCCAAATTCATACCTTTTCTAATTTTTCTTTTTAGTTGGATACTACCAACAGATGTGCCACTGAGATCACATTTTACTTCAACCACATTTACAAAAAAATCATGTTTCATGTGCACAGGGGACCCTGAAGGAATTTTGTATACATAATGTACAAACGATGCTTCGAACCTCATTTTAGAATCTCCCAATGCAGCAGCCAATCAAAGAACAAGAGCAAGGACTGAGACAGCCCTGAGCAGATGAGCAGGTTCCAAGGGAAAAATCTTATCTGAGGCAGAGTGGGAAATTAAGATATTCTATACTTTTGGTGATTTCTGCTGACGTGTCGTCACAATTGTGTATACTTCACCTGGTACTGGCTCTGGTGAGACCTGAGAGTAGGAACCAGAGTTGAGGATCAAAGTGTTGTCATAACAGGAAAGAAGCAGAAGTAAACTTGTGACTGAATCATTTGCTTTGAAAAGAAACTTCACTTTTAAGATATGGCACAAACTATACTTTGGAAAAACCCTTATGAAAGTTGCTCCACAGGGTACCATTATTGGATGCAGGTGCAACTGTTACAAAGGAGGCCCTCAAGGGAAGAAAGCAGGTCCTAAGGGTAGCCCTTGATGAAGTTTGGGGATCCAAGACTAATTTCCTGTTTTTTTCATTTCTTGGCATTGTACAGTACATAGTCCTCTTCCACCATCCAATTCCACCATCATGTGCTATGTTATCACTGACCCAGAACAAGAGGCCAAAAAACTCTAGATGAAATTTCTCAAACTGTTAACCAATACATATCTTTCCCAATTTCTGGTGTTTGTTGCAATGAAACAAACCCAACTGATATATATATATTCCTTGAGATATATGACCAATATATATATATTGGTCTCAAGGAAATAATTATAAAATATTCATAGAAACTTTAATTAATCTTCTTTATTTGCAAACCTTAAGTTACTATTACATGGAATACAGAATAAAGCAGCTAGTCTCCTGACTTCAAGACAGTGTTTAGCAAGGTGGTTAAATACTGGAACACATGTAAAGAAGAACAGACACTAGGTAATTGACAACTGTCAAATGATTATTTTCAATTAATGTGGAACATACTGGTAACTTAATTTCTTAAACAGAGTAATTTGAAATGTGATAATATGCTTTTAATTCACTTAAGACAATTGAATCATAATTTTAATCACTATATATTATTTTAGAACTGCTTGATTATAACATTATATCAGTCCTATTTCATACCACTTGTCTCCATATCCTAGACTAAATCTTTAATGAAAAGCAATGAAGATATAGATATATTATAGTTTAATATAATTTAAATAAAAATGTTTAAGGTAAATCAATTCCTTAAGCTAAAAGCATCTCAATTAGTTAGACACAACAATTTTTCAGAATTTTTCACTCTCTAGCAATGACGTAGGAGTGCCATTCATAACATATGAATCAGTGTCAGCATTAGCTCATATAGGAATATGGAAACTACAATAATTCTCCATTATAATAGATACAATGCAAGAGATTATTTGCTGCTATAAACCAAGCAATTACCCCAATCAGACATTATTTTTTTCGAACTTACTTTATAAGGTACTTGTCTTCAGGAAGTATAACATCCATCTTTGAAATTCTAGGATTGCTAGTATATTGGCTGATGCAGGTCGGTGTAGGGGATCAATATTTATAAAGTAGATATGGACATTTGATTCATAACCATGGAGGAATAAGGTGCAGCTGCTATTTTGTCTGCATCGAACCATTAAATCCCCACCTTCTTATCCAAGACATTTCATTGAAAGAGAATAAAGACTCTCAACCACATTATAAAAACAGTTTAAAGAGATACTTTTAGAAAACGAGGATCAGTACAGAGTAGGGTGTTTGGCATTGATAGTCTCCAGGCAGAGACATGGGGAAGATAAAATACCAACAGATACAGACAAAGAAAAGGAAATAAAGGACAGAAAAAGGCTAGGTGCTAGGGGAAAGTGGCAGATGCAAAGCCGTGATAGCAGATATTGGTGATGGCCTCAGAGCTTGAAAAAGCAAGCTTCAGACAAGTCAGTGAAAGAAACAGAAGATGCAGAATTTATGTGACTGGCAAGCTATGAAAACATTCTGGAAAACTAAGAGTCAGATACATGCCATATAGAAAAGAAATTAAATATTTACACAGACAGTGAAGAGTATGTAAAATTTTCTCTTGCAGAATTCAGAGAGAGTCTTTTGTGGATACTTGAAAAAAACATACTTGGTTTTGAAAACACTTGTTTTGCATATCCATGGGTACTTTTGTATTATTTTCAAAATTAAAATAAACCACCACAAAGATTCAAGTATCTAATCATTTCAAAAACCTCCTACATTATTTGCAAAGAACACAAAGCATAGATGTTCTATGTTAAACTTTGACTATTATTCTGTGATATGTTCCCCCTTTATAAATAATCATTTATAATTTTGGTTATTGGGCTGTTTTGTCATGGAAATTTAAGGAAATGAAAATGAATGAACATTTTATAAAGATATTCGGAGACATTTGTATTTGACATATGATATAAAGCCCACACTTATAAGATTGGAAGTAAAAGAAATTAGACTTTTACAGATTATATGTATACTAAAGTATTAATTCCAGTTTGCTACTGAAGAAATTATTTTGTAAGAATATTTGGTTAAATTTCATTCCCATCTGTAAGAATCCAGCAGAAGCAAATAGATACAGTGACTTTCATTTTCTATTAATATAAGACAATTTTTAAATATAGCCTGGGGCGGAAAAAAGCAGATGCTGTCATGTTCTAATAAGACTAGAGTTATTAGTTATTTGTTTCCTATAAATAAGGTCAAAGTTATGTTAATAGAAGCAATATGACTTTCTCAGAAGACCAGATGGGGACCTTAGAAATTTGTGAATCAACACAAAGGCAGCTGTGGTGTGTGTGTGTGTGTGTGTGTGTGTGTGTGTGTGTGTGTGTGTGTGTGTGTATTGCTTTGTGGGACTTCTAGGCTAAAGTGAAGCATACTACCACACTCCATGATTGGTTTCCTCTATCTAAATGAGAGGGTCATCTTTAAATACCCTGAACATAGCCAACAGATGAGGAAGTCTTAGCAGCTTTCTTTTCTCTTCAGAATGGAAGAAAATCTGACAGCTTACAGAAAATGACTCCAACTGCAAACTGGAAAGGCAGAGATGATTGGAAGAACTGTTTGGGGGAATACTGTGATGTGGGACGTCTTTCTGAATATATGTTACTTTTATTTTGGCTATTGAATAAAGCTACTTTGGCCTATGGCAGAGCAGAATATAGCCAGGCTGGTGGGGATATAAAGAGAGAGTAGGTGGAGTCAAAGAGATGTCTGAACTTTTCTAGTAAGCCACAGCCTCATGGCAATACACAGACTGATAGAAAGGGTTAATTCAAGATGTAAGAGCTAGCTAGAAATATGCCTGGGTCATTGGTCAAACAGTGTTGTAATTAATATAGTTTCTGTGTGATTATTCAGGTATGCATGGCCAGAAAGCAAAAGCAGACTCTGCTTACAAAATTTTGAATGTGTATGTGAGATGGTAGTGCTGCAAGCAAAAGGGGAAAGAAGTTACAGAGAGAACTGAAGGAAAGGAACAGTGAGGGGAGAGGCTGATGAGTTCAATGTCCACATTTGACTGTTTTCCACTGTACATATGAGGGCTGTTTCCAATCATAGAACCTGTTGGAAGCAGCCAGGTAGCCACAGTACCTCAACCTCCATTCAATAAATTTTGAACAAAAAATATATTAGTTTTATTTTTGTTTCTGTAATAAATATATTATCAAAACCAACCTGCAGGAGAGGAGGAAAGTGTTTATTTCGTATTACAAGTTATAATAATAAGTCATCATCTGACGAAGAAAGAGCAGAAGCTCAAGGAAGGAGCCTGGAGGGAGAAACAGAGACCATGAAGGAAATCTGAGCCCAGGCTTTCTCCCAGGGCTTTCTTAGCTTGCCTTCTTATGCAACACTGGCCATCATTCCAGGCATGACACCAACCACAGTACACTGGCCCTATCCACATCAATCATTAGCTAAGAAAGACATGTCTACAGGCCAATCTGATGTACGCAATTCCTCTGTTGAGGCTCTTTCTTCTCAAGTGACTAACCAAGTTATAATAATAAGTCATCAGAAACTAACCAGCAGAGGCAGCTCAGTGTAAACTACCTGAAACAGAGAGTCAATCCTTAATAATATAGAAAGTGGACTATAGAAAGAGGAGCTTATACTAAAGTCTAGGTTACAGACTGATTGGGCCATGGTCATCAACAGATTTTGATGGTGTTCTAAATGTTAAATGTCTGGCAACAGAGTGGGATCTACCCACAGTTAGAATGAAGCAACTACAGATAGCCACTTAACAATGAACGTTAGTGGACTTGTTAAAGTAGAAGAGGAAAAACCCCTGGGCCTCAGCCTTACACAAAGAACTGCAGGTGACGAAGGAATGCGGAGGGTGGGAGAAATCTTTTCCAGGGTGGAACAGACAAACTGGCTGTCTAATGGTCAGCTCTAAAACATTCCTGCAAGTATTATTACAAAGACTGAGTGGGTTGTGTTTGGGAATACATATGCATGTGCATGCACATATATGTATATAACAACAAGTAGTGAAAAGGGGGCTATGAATTTAAAGAGAGTAAGGAATGGTATGTTAAAGTATTTGGAAGGAGGAAAGGGATAATATAAAAAATATCTAAAGTCAACAGATAGTTCAGGGTAGGACATTGAAAAGAATAGCACATGGCTGTTTCTTTTGAAATACTAAGATGACCAATATCAGATTCCTAAAATGTACACTAGGGAGTGCCAGCAAGGTTCCTTCTTCAGCTATGACCCTGGGGTTAAGGATAGATTTGCCAGCAGGGTGTTGACCTACGTCAATGACAATAGCATGACAAAACTCAAATAGCAAAGATCCCTCCGAGTTAGAACAAGAATGTGGTAGTGACCCGGAAGTGGAGGAGAGAAGAGCCCATCTGCGATGCTCTTCAGGTTCTCAGGAGGACGAAGGGAATATAGAACGCTGTTTATTTGTTGTGCGTATGCATTATTAATATAGTAAGGAGGATTATCCCCTGAGCCAGGTATTCCGATGTGAAAGCCTCGGGTGGCATATTTTAATACTTTGCAGACTTTATAACATCCAATTAATCCCCAAAAAACTGCAGGAAAAAAAAAGGCTGGGAAAGACATGAAAGAGATATTAAAAAAGAGACTCACTGATTTAAAAAACTAAGCAATCACTTTTATAAAACTTTACTCAGATTGGTAGGGATGTAAGTCCATACCAGATAGGAGATGAGGTTTTATAATAATAAAATATTGGCATATTATTATAAAATATTTTAGATAGTATAAAATATGTACATCAAATATATAAAACTTATGTATATACAATTAATTTTAAACACATACTAATTGGAATGCTATTTTAATATGTCAATACACATAAAATATAATTAAAATAGCTCAGTATTAAGGTTTCTCTGAACAGACAATCAATCAGGAGATGCCATAGATTTATGAATCTCTTTTCCAAGGTTGTAACTCATTGTAAATGCTATTTGGCTTGAAGGAAATAGCCAATGGAGGTTGCAAGGATTTCATTAAAAGATTAAAAATATATATAATTGAGTTATATTTCTAGATTTTTTAATGTCATAGAAACCACCTGAAAACAAAAAGAAGTTTTTGACACAAATATATCAAAACACAGATTAACATACAAAACAAGGTGGAATCACACTGAGCTAAGATTAGTACTGTATAACACTATTGTAAAATAAGCTTTTGCTGTGCCACTAAAGTGGTTGTCTTCATTGTCTCCACACACCCTAAGTTCTTCAGGGTTTGTATACACCTTGCCCCCTGGGAAGGTCCAAGTTTACAAAACGAACAAGGCCAAAGAAGTAATAGAAGCAATATAGAAAGTGATGGGAGAAGCCTCAGAGTCCTCTCCTCTCTCATTCAGCCTGTATCCTAATTTAAGCCCATGAAGCAGGAGTCGAATGCTGCATAGTTAGAACGAGATGTCCTGGAAACCGAGGCTTATTCTTTTAGGAAAATCTCTCTTCCTTATCTTCTCTGTCTCCTTTCTCTCTAAAAATGTTTGTCCAGCAAACTTTTTCACCAGCTTATTGTATATATTTTTAATCTACTTTCTTCCTTTATTTTTTTTTCCTGTGCCCTGATTTCTGCATAGTCCTTCTTCAAAGTGCCTTTTTGATCAAATTGTCAGACAAAAGAGAAAGCCAGGAGAAGATGAACATTATCTCTACATAGTGAGATTCCTTTATGGGAATAATGCTAAAGGGTGAAAATCACTTCTTAAATAACTGTTCTGAAATTTTATATAGAACCACTTTTAAAAACTAACCTTTAAATACACAACCTGGAAATCGATCCCATGTTTCTGTACAGAAATTTTTTCCTCAATAAAGTTTATTAAAGATTTAGCTCAGTTAATTCATATATCATTTCTCTTTTGATACACACTTCCAAACACACCAAAAAGGAAACCTGCATCATGATTTCTTAGGAAGATTATAATTGTGACACATAAGAAATCTCAACAAAAATCTCCTACAAATGTTATTTCAGTTGAATAATACAAATCTTTCAAAAAGTTTTATATGAGTTTTTCTCTCTCTCACGTGTGTGTGTGTGTGTGTGTGTGTTTGTGTGTGTGTAAAGACACATAAATAGGTCTGTACATGAACATGTAGCAAGCACAAGCCAATAATGGGTATCTTTCTCATATGATTTTTTCCCTTATATTTTGAACCTGTATCTTACCAATTTGGTTACACTGATTGGCCAGCAAGCTCTAGAGATTCTCTTACCTCCATTGCAAAGGGGGTTGTAAGTATGCCCTATCTTGTGATTTTTATATGGGAACTGGGGATCAAATCCATATACAGATTCTTCCAGGCAAAGCACTTTATAAACTGAGCCATATCCTCAGCCATATTTTCAACATTAAATTTCCTTATATTCCTTTTTATCTTTAATGGGCTACTTCTGCATATTGCTTATAATCTTTTATTTTCAGTCAGGCAGTGATGGTGCACACCTTTAATCCCAGCACTTGGGAGGCAGAGGTGGATGAATCTTTGTGAGTTTGAGGCCAGACTGATCTACAAGAGCTAGTTCCAGGACAGCTAAGGTTGCTACACAGAGAAACCCTGTCTCAAAAAATAAAAATAATAATTAATAATAATATTTTATTTTCATATATTTCTAGAAAGTTTTCCCTAAAATCGTTTTTTGACTAAATTTACAGAGTATACCACGAGTAGTGCCACTGTATTTGGCATTTGGAATCCATTATTTGTCTCCTTATACAGATACATTTTTGCTCTGGATAATAATGTTATCTGTAGATAAAAGAAAAATCTGAACCTGGGGAAGGAAAGCAGAAGCATCATCCAAAAAGAAAGCTAAGATGCCCCAGAGAAAAGAGACAGAGGGCTCTGCCTTCATGACAAGACCACAGCCCTCAAAAGCTTCAAATCCAGTTGCTGGTTTTTCTGAAACAGTGACTTTTCTGGAGAAATTGCTCAATAGTCAATAAATAGACCCTGGGTCAAGGGGTGTTGGCTGATTAGAAGTTAGAAGTTATTGTTTAAAGTAAGTTACTCTTGGTCCTGAGAATAGGAATATTCATAGAACAGGGAGCCTGAATTCAGCCTATACAGAGCCCAGGCTGAGAGGTACCACTGGGAGGCAATCCTAGATGGCAGGTAGACTTGATGTTTATAAGCTGAAAAGTGTTGGTGGTAGAGACTCAACTGAAGCAGTCACTGTGACAGGCAAGGTAACTCCACACTTTGTATCTCGGAGCAGACATTTTCAACCAAGAACATCTGGAGTTTGATAGTTTATAGTCAAAAAGGAGATCAATTTTTGGAGCCACATATCTGATGTGAACTTTACTATCAAGGAGTCCAAGATCTCTAAAGTTGCAGGGAGACAGTCCCCCATCCACGGTTGCATCACTCCAGTGGAATGAGTAATGCAAATTAGCTGGGAGTAGTTTGGTGCTTCAGTTCCTTACCCCCCCTTACCCAACACACTTGAGAGAGAACCCACCACCACCTCCCATTGTGGACATTAAAATTAACCCACACGAGAGGTACAAAATGAGACATCTGAAGAAGTTGGGAGAACCTGTCTAAGCTGGAAAACCACAAAGTTAAGTGTGGCCAACAGAGGCTCCTGGAACACAAAAAGTAGAAACCACTAAATGGAAGACATTGAATACTTGTCCAATATAGGCTCAATACCAGCAAATCATAGGAAAGAAAATAACTCACAACTCATCTCCCCCCCACACTGTCCCTGCAATTATCTGATACTTTTAGGAAGAAAACTTTCTGTTTTTCTGTGGCTAAATTTTTGTCATTTTTGATCTGTGTCTGGGCACTAGCCTTCAAAGGTACTTCGTTAGCTTTTCTTTTCTACTGTACTGAGAAAGGAAGGCTAGAGATGGCTAGAGATAGCTTCCCTCACCCCTTCAGATGAGTGAGTTTTGGTAAAGCACAAATTGTGCAGAGTCTGGTAAAACAGTTTCCATTTAGTAGAGGTATTCTACCAAGAAGAACAGTGTTCTGTGTTTATTTTAAAATGGCTATGACTCTCTTTCCCTTGCTGGGAGAGGATTTCTCCTAACTTATCTTTCTGGGATAAGACTTCTAGTGGTAAAACTCAGAAGTGGGGAGTCTTCTTCAAGCTAAAGTGTGGGCAAAGTCTGATTCCACAAGGCAAAGTGGGGGCCCTCCTCAGTCTGACTCCACAAGTTTTTTCACCCAAGCTAGACTATGCTCAGTATGAGAAAACCAGCGGGCTGTCTTGGGAAAATTTCTATGAGACTGCAGCTGGGGCTTTTGTGACCAGTAAGCCATGGTCCAATGTTATTTGCATTTCCAGCTTGAAAGACAGCAGTTTTCCTGGTGAATTTGATTCTCTGATAAATTTATACGGGGGTATTGATTTTCAATTTGTTCAAGCCCCTTCTTGCTGTAAGAATAAGGGTGATAAATTCTAAGCTTTATTTATGACTGACAAGTAAGTGTTTTTAATGGGATACTTAAAAAGAATCCATTCTGATACATCTATAAGGATGTATTACTGTTTTAAATTATTAAAAAGATGACTAGTGTGGGATTAATATCTTTAATCACCAATCTAGTTAACTCCTTTTGAGTTATAATACAAGCTTACAGATTAGATTGTCCTGATCTGCTGATAAATAGAGATGGTTCTATTGACCTACACAAAATGAATCCCACCTCATAATCCAAGCTGTGGTGTTTAAAGGACTATTTATGGCTTGATATTGATAAACTGAATCAGGCTTACCGATGGCTTTGTACTTTGTTTCTCCATAGTGAGCTGCAATGTAACCTAGTACATAAACAAAGTGCAGCCCATCCCCGATCATAATCTTCCAACCATTACCCACGACGCAGTGGACCAGAGCAGCCAAGCTTCCATAATCTCGCATCGTCAACCATCAGACCATGTCTCTGCAAGGCAAAGCCTCATCATAACATTTCCAACCGAGGCAGATGCTGAGCCCCAAGCAGTCAAGCTGTTCCTCTCTATCCCTACTTTTTCACTGTATGCACTGCCTGCTGACATTTGTGAGTGGAATGCTTTGACCACCCCCGAATTCACAGCACTATCAGATTCGCAAACCATTCTTTGCTAGAAACCACTCTGCTAAATTTAAAGTCTCTTTAAACAAAGTCCACTTGGCATTCTCAAATAAAAGGATACCCAATTGCCAGAAAGAGCTAAGACATTCTTATCATCTGACTGGCAAATCTGTCTTACAGTTTTTGTTTTTGTTTTTGTTTTTTCCCTATGGAAGGGAGCATATACCCAATGGTAAAAGAAAGATCATCTTCTTCTCTGGAAATTGCAAAAGAATAGAAATTATTGGAAACTTTGAAAAAAAAGAGTGAAAATAATTTTACCTAAAATAGCAGAAACATCGGTGGGAACCGAAATGAAACAAAAGTGTAGTATACCACAGTTAAACAAATAGTCTTCAAATAAGAAGTAAAAAAAAGATTGAAAAGTAAATGTTTCTATAATAAAGTCAACCTTGGAAACAATGATGCTGAAAGGTGCCCTTGTGATTTAATCACTGCAAATCATGACAGCTCAGCTCAGCCAGTTTTTGATGGTCACTGTAACTTTTAGCTTACACAGTCCAGTGAGGTCAGCAATATCTACAGAGTCAAGCAGATCCTAGGTGCTTTTCGTATTGACATCCACTGGACCGAGTCAGAACAGTTTCACAAAATCACAGAAGGTACAAGTTTACCTAGTTTTTAGAAAATGACACAGAGAACCGTGCTAAAAGGAATGAGCTACTGCTCAATAGGTTTCCCTTGGTGAAAGGAAAATGTCTTTCCAGAGACAATGACATAAAGGGAAAATATGAGCTAATACTTAAAGGGAGGTGAGGAGTAATGAAATGTGAACTGTAATAGGCTTTAGTGTGCCTACTACGCTGAACTTCATTTGCAGATGAGAGGCTGAAGAGGCAATTCTCCTGATAATGTGCATAAGGGTTATTAGCAATAATAATGGCTTGCTCGCTGATAAATTTGAAGATTAAGCAACCTCTGCTAGGGAGGTGTGTAATATTTCAGAACTATTGCGCAAAGGAGATGGGAGTAGATATTTTATTTTTATATCAAGAAAACTACCAAAGTGTCTGACAGAAGGCTTGTTTCTACCATTTTTTTTTTCAGTTTAGCGTGTAGTAAGAATTCTACCTGGTACTGAAAATTTTACAATGTCTCACTCATTCAGTCAGGCATGCTCTAGAATAATATTCAAATCATCTGCCACTGTGCTGTGTCAGAGCTCAATAAGAAAAAGAAACAACCTATTTTACATCCAAACTAGCTTTAAGACAAAAATAATACATTTGTGCAAACAAGTTTATCAGCTGTAATTGTATTTCTTTACCATTTTGCAATTAAAACAGGGTTAAAGATAGATTTTCAAAATGACCATTAGGCTTGCAATACTTAAATTTTTATTTAGCAGTCAAATTTCTTTTAGAAAAGGGGTTTTTGAAAGTTCCAAAAAACAACAACAAAAAAAATACTAAGGTGCCAAGGTGATCTAGTCACCCTAAGGGATTGTGTAGAAAGAATCATGTCCCTCCTTCCTCATCATCCCTCTGCATGTTTGCTTCTTTGTATATTACACAGTAGAAGTTGCATGAAAGATTATGAGAGAGTAAAACTACCCTTGATCAGGTTGGTGTCCAAAGTGTGAGTTAAAAAAAAATACACAGAGTGATATAACAACAGAATGATTAGATGGAGTTTCAGCCTTCAACACTGGAGGAGTGTGGCCATAATCAAGGAAGGTGGGAAGCCTCTGGAAGCTGGAATAGCCATGTATGTAGTTCTTCCTGAAAAGCCCTCTGGGAAGAAATCCAGGCCAGCTCACACCTTCATCTGGACCAGACAGACCAAAATAGTAACTCGTAAAAATAAAATTCTGTTACTGTTTTGTAATGTTTTACTTTTTTGGCTTTTTTGAGGGGACCACCACCCAGCTCCCAGATAAATCACTCACAGAGGCTTATTCTATAAATGCCCGACCTTAGCTTGGCTTGTTTCTTGCCAGATTTTCTTAACTTTAATTATCCTGACTACCTTTTGCCTCTGGGCTTTTATATTTCTTTATTTCTTTATACCTTTCTCTATTTCTTTCTCTGTGGCTTTCTGTGTAGTTGGGTGGTTGGCCCCTGATGTCCTCCTCTCCTTGTTCTCTTACTCTTCCTCCTTCATCATTTCTCCTTCTCTTTATTCTCTTTGCCTGCCAGTCCTGCCTATCCTTGCTCCTGTCTTGTTATTGACTGTTCAGCTCTTTATTAGACCATCAAGTGTTTTAGACAGGCACAGGAACACAGCTTCACAGAGTTAAACAAATACAGAATAAACAAAAGTAACGCACCTTAAAGTGATATTCCCTAACATATTACTTCTATTATTTATGTGCATGTTGTTAACTTGCATGTGAATGTATACCTGTATGCAGCTGCCTGTGGAACTCAAACAAAAATGTTGGATCTCCTGAATTTGTGAGTTATAGAGGTCTGCGAGCCAACACAATAAAGGTTCTGGGAGCCAAATCCCTTTCTGGATTGAAAGTGGAAGAACAAAAAATACTCTAACCCAGTGAGCCATCTCTCCAACCACCCACAGTACCTCTGACCCTCAGCCACATAACATTACAAAATTGTGTTATTTTAAGCCCCATTATATATCCATGCATTATCAGTAGTAGAGAACTGTTATATAGGCCTATATGTTTTCACTTTGTATAACTTTGGAAACAAAGTCTGGTATCTATTCTCCCCATAAGCACGACAGAATAAATAATCTCAAAGCAGATAAACAGTCCAAAATACTGTTTTCACTTGGGCCATGGTTAAGGCTGTTGGCAGAAGCAGGCAGAAGTCACTATTTAGATTCTTTTCACTCAATCAAAGAGTATAAAATCACATTCAGCACATACAGACAAGTCAAAATTTCAAATGAAGATAACCCTTTGATTTAGATTTATTATAGCTCCCACTCTAGGCATAAATAGGACCTTCATGGAATATAAGGAAAGAATGGAGGCTAAATGGCTTGAGCTAGCCTAATGCCTCACTAGTAGAAGAGTGTAAAAAAAATCAATTCTGAAGCCTTCTGGTAAAATATGCACCCAATTGCCCCACACGACCTGAAGAAACACATCTACTACTCTTGAGAAGAAATTTAAATGGACCACACTAAAGTCATGTTTTTTTTCAAGATTTCAAACCAGCATACTGCTTTGGGAATTATTTTTAAGGTTTACAATTTTAATTTTGAGTATGAACAGGAACACAGAAAAAAAAATAGCTTCTGAGGAGCTTTAAGTGAGAGATGGCTACATGAGAAGAGAAGAGGATCAGATGGACCCATTCAGCAAAAGTCACTTCAACCACTCTTCCTTCTTGCACACCAGCGGGACGCAGATGTGTTCTGGTGACAGCTTTGCTGTATCACTGGCAAAATCAGCAATTTCAATTTAGCCCAAATCAAATGTTTCATCATCTTTGTGTAATATAAGCAAGTGTCACTTTAGTGACAATATAATTTTTAATTGTCTTTGTAACTCCATCAAAACTGAAGACATACTTACCACAATGAGGTACTAGATCTTTCCTTCTTTCTTTTCCCTTTTGGAAAAACTATAAATGATCCTGCCTTCTTTAATTTCCGTATATTTCAAATAGATAATTTAAAAATGCTCTGTGACCTTTTTTCTGCACTTGCATCTTTCAGGACTGACCCATGCCGTAGACATCCTTCAAGCTGGTTTCATTGGGCCCTCAGCACACTGATGTTTCTACTTCCACATGATTTTACTAGTGAATAAGAATTTTACTTCTCAGCAGAAATCTGACCCAATTATACAAATTTTACAGTTAAATAGGGAGTGTCTAATTTTAAATAAGTTGAATTTTCAAAATGCATTTGTAAACTTAACCTATTTGGGTCTCATTTTCCCCACTGAAATTAGGTCATTCTGCCTTCCAATCCAACTCTTCAAATTCTGGTCAACTAATAATATAATTTAAATATTTTACCTCATAATGTGGGTCATGAGGTTTCATGAATGCTAAGCATCTGACTATCCCACTGAACCCTCTGTCTTTCCCTCCTCTACTTATCTTCAAAGAAGTTCCAACTGCTTCCATGTGAACTGCCCACTGGAGTCCCATACCCTGGGATGACAAAATTCCAGCTGACATGGCTGATTATTTTTAGTGAATCTTGAAGTTAGCAGAAGTGTTCAGATTAGGTCTCTTCCTGAGACCTAATGTGGGGCAAGTTTGCTTCACTCCACTTTCCTCTCGTGTTCTTAAACAATGACAAAGAGAGAACAGCAGGCAGAAAAGCTTAAATCCATTTAGACCCTTGCTAGACAGATAATGTTACATACAAGGAATACTGAAACTATTGAATGAAACGGGTTACATTAAAGAAGCGCTATATAAACTGGGCAGTGGTGGTACATACCTTTAATCCCAGCTCTCAGGAGACAGAGGTAGGTGGATCTCTGTGACTTCAAGGCCAGGCTGGACTACAAGAGCTAGTTCCAGGACAACTAGGGCTATTACACAGAAAAACAAGAAACAAAACAAAAACAAAGATAAAACTCTGTGAGCCTTCAATGTTATTACATGTGTGTGAGGGACAAAGGTCAACAGCAGGAATCATTCCTCAGGCACCATCACCTGTATTTTTGAGGCGAGTCTTTCCCTTACTCATAGGAGTGACTTGACTATCCAGCAAACTCCAGGGATCCTTCTGTCTCTGCTTTGCCAACATCATGGCAGACTACCTTTTATCCGGTTACTTGGGATTGAACTCATGTCCTCAGGTTTACAACACTTAACCAACTGAGCCAGCTCCTCAGAAAGCAGCTTAGAGGGTCTTTAGACAAACGCCTGTGGTGAAGACCCTGATAAAGCCTATGAAAGGTGTCGCTGTGAAGGGATTCATGCAGGAAATGCAGCCCGGCGTACTTCCCTACTCCCGACTCATCTAGGGTGTATATATTCTGTGAGAAACTAGTCTAAGACTCAGGTTTCTGGGGCTGCATTCCATATCTACCACTTTCTGGAACAAGCCTCTTCTGGAAAACCAATTTTCAAAACCTGTGCAAATCTATGAAACAGAGATTCCTGTCTACAAATAAGATTGTCAACAATAAGTGGACAATCTAAAGACTACCTAGTCTAGGACACATTTTGGAAACTCAAGAACTACCAGAACCACGGCAGCTGGGCTAGAGAACTTTGCCTTAATATTATCTTTTAGATTAATTTGAAGATATTGTTCTTGCTTTTGAAGACTGAGAGTAATGAGTAAAGAGTGTCAATGTAACTATGGATCCCTATGTAAAATCATTAGAGGCTTTCATGTACGCCAATGCTCCCTTGTAGAAATGACACTAGAGCTGACTCCAAGTAATAAACCTGAGCCACCTACAGGCCTCCTAACTATGGAGGCATCATTTTAATATGTATTTTAATTAATTAATTAATTAAGCCAAATCATGGTCTCCCCTCTCCCTCCTCTCCTCATAGTCCCTCATCCCTCTCTTCCCCATCCACTCCTCCTTTTTCTCTTAAGAAAAGGGCAGGTGTCTCATGTATAGCAGTCAGCCATGGTATATCAAGTTGCAGTAAGGCTGGGCACCTCCTCTCCTATTGGGACTGGACAAAACAACCGATCTTAGCACTGTTCTTCCTCACCCCTGGAGGATGACATTATAGATGACCACAATGTTGTGCGCTAATTATTATTATTACTGGTGCTCCTCATTTGTTGTTATTTTAACACTCTTTGTCCAAGAAACTCGCTATGGTTTACAAATCTCATTTCTGTGGTTCTGTTTGGCTAATAGCTGTAAAATTCTAAAAGTATGTCAGTTGCATGGCATAACATTCTTATTGTATTTTGATGACTGCATGTGTCGAATTGTCATACATTACATTCTTCTAATTGTAAAGCATCACAAAGCAACTTAGAGAACACAGCTGTGTTTATTTAAAACCAATATTTTGACCTATTTACATGTTTTACTTGACAAGTTACCATTTATCTCACTACTTTCTATTATCACATAGACCTAAGAGTTTCAGGTTGCATTCCTAATCTACACAAGCCTATTTATTTACAGTAACTTATTAATGAAAGCTAAAGATTTTCACGATGTATAATGTGTCTTGGGAAATGATTATTCTTTTTTGATAAAATATTTTTACAGTCAAACTAATTAGAATTACTAATACAGGGAAGAAAAGTGAGATGAGCTATGATGGCTACATAACAATTTGGATCAAAGACTTGTTTCCATAACGTAGATCGTTATGAATTAAACATTAGTGCATTTGTCTGAATCACTACCTCTTTAGGTAGGGTAAGAGGGAGCAAGTGGTTCATTTGTTTTAATTGTGAGGGATATACTATAATCTGAAAATTCAAACACTGTTTCAGGAGTCCATAATATGCCTTGCTCACCAGTATGGACTATAAACTGGACTCTTTGGGCTGTAAAAAAAGACTGACCTAAAATTATAGGCTGTGGAATTCGGATGAATTATTTGTACAATACGCAGTCATGAGCCAGGCAACCTGAAGAAGCCTGAACTAATCTCTGCAAGGCACTGGAAGTAGAACAGATGAGGAATTATATCATACTTAAAAGACGGGATTTGGCAAGTCTGTTAATATGAGATCATAACTATAAAGGCCAATTTCTTGGTAAAGGTACAGAGGACATAGCCACCATGCTACTGTAACTGGAGCTTTCTCTCCTGGCCACCAGTTCCCAAATAAGCACTCTGAGGCTTAATATTAATTATAAATGTTTGGTCAGTGGCTCAGGCTTATTATTAGATAGCTCATATTTAAATTAACCCACTTCTATTAACCTAAGTATTGCCATGTGGCTATGGCATTACCAGTCTGCTGGCATGTTGAGTGGCTGGATGGCATCTCTCAGATTTCACACTTCTCCTCCTGTATCTCTGTTTGTATTTCCCACTTGGCTCTATACTGGCTTTCCATATGCCAAAGCACCCTTTCCATACACCAAAGCAGCTTTATTTATCAACCAATGAGAGCAATACTTATTCACGGCAAAGACATACGACATCATTTTTCTATCTCCTGCCATGTGTGAATAGCCTGAATCATCTATTGTGTGGTATGTTATGTGTGCTGTACACTGAGTCACATGAGGAGCTGTGACAAATGCTTTATCCCCTACCAATTTCATTACGGTCTCTGAGGTTTGAAATGTAGAGTCAGAATAGAGAAATACCAGCTAAAGGATAAAGTACAAGGAATTATTTCTCTGGGGGGACACGAAAAAGGTAAATTTGTGTTTTTACCACAAATTTCCAGTTTTCAAACCTTCTGGGGACTGTGTGTTGAAACTGACTAGGTCAAAGGATACATGGCTCCCAACACACATGAAGAGAAGGAGTTTGTGAGGCACTAAGTCAGTTCAGACAAGCTTCTCCACATTCTATACTAGAAAAGAGAACCGATTTATACATACTGGGTGTTCACAAGAACAAATATCTCCAAGTGGCTTATCTCAAACAGTTATGCATTAGTGTCTTGTATAATAAATATCTGTTAAAAACAGCAATGAGGGATGTACCTGACTCAATTCATCCAACTTAAAATTAGTCAGTGTTATTTCCTTTTGTTGACAGTTTTCTAAAGTCTGAACATAAAATCCACTTTTGTCTCAAATACTCAGCTTTAAGTACAAAAACAGAAGAAAATAAAATCCTTCAAATCTCCAAAGCCAATCTTTACAGTTACTACATTTTCTTGTTATGAAAAGTAACATTTTTTTTGTATTTCCAGATAATTTTCACCTTAACTGTGTGCTTGACAACCAAAATGAGACACCATCATCCAGTGACTGAATGGGAAAGGTACTTCTGTCCTTTGCCCTGAGGAGGTTAGAGTTCTCTTGGAAGATGTCCATCATTAAAACACTGCTGGAAGGAGTTTACCTGTTTGCATTTTAATTAATGTTTTATTCACATGATTTATGTTATTGCCATGGCAGTCAACCCCAAAGCTACTTTCTACCAATTATTTTCCTCATTTATTAAGATAGATTGGTATGTATACCAAAACAATGTTCTGCTTTTTAAAAGTCATTCCATTCTCTAAAGTTGCCATGAAAAAAGTCCTTCTGTACCTCGGTTACTAGGGAACAAGAAAAACATACCACATATGCTAACTTCTTAGTCTGGATCAGCAGAATAATATAAATTATTAGGGAATTCTGCTAAGCTTGTTAGCATATATCAGCACACAAATTAATTTCAGTGGAAGAACCAAAGTCATGCTTAAATTTTAATATATTTATTCAGAGCTTTCCCTTATTCACATCTTTGCTATGTAAGGGGGAGGCTGGGGAACTTAAGATCCAAGGAGGAAAGTTTTCAACATTTATCAGCCTTGAAAAGATAAGGATTTATTTATAAATGAACTGTATTTTTGCTTTCATTTAAACTGAGCATGACAGTGCTGCAAACAGGGAAGAGAATGGACCAAACACACATACTGAACAGTGTGGGGATACCCCAGAGGAAATACTGAGACCATATGAATGCCCTTGCAAATGAAAGCAGCCAGGAAACCATTAGAGGGTTTATTAAAACATGAAGGCTGGAGTTCAGTTCTTACATTGTCCTCGAGGACAGAGATGAATTCTTCAGGTTGTGGAAATTCAGTGGACTTTTCTCTACTCTGAGAGCAGTCTCAATAAGAAAGAAATGTTTCTTCCTCCAACATCCACTTTTTCTATTCTCTAGCTGCAATTTAACAGGTCCATTTCATTTTATATGTGGTTAATATCGAATTCCTTTATGCTGCAAAGTTCCTCGTCCTCCATATTGGCCCTGTAGTATTGTGGTCGAACAGTATCTGAAAACTCACTTCAGTATGCTCAGGGCATTTTTGTAGCCAGTCTGTCTCTGTCCCACCTCCCAGTTCTCAAATAGTGATGTGGAGAGTTATATTAATTATGAAAGCTATAACTTTGGCGTGTTCCTAACTAGCTCTTATTACTGAAATTAATCTGTTCATATTAATCTACATTCTAACACATGGCATTACCTCTCTGGCATCTTGCACCTCCTGTTTCCTCTCTGTATCTAGCTGGCAACCCATCTTTTTCTTCCCAGAGTCCTCTCCAGAAATCCTGCCTAACCACTTCCTGCCTAACTATCTGCCATTCAGCTCTTTATGAAACCAATCAGAAGGTACCTTGGCAAAGACATCTTTACAGTGCAAACAAATATTTCACAACATATTTCCACACAGAAGAAGTGACAGAGAGTTCTTTTGATAACAGTTGTCATGTGAGAATAAGAATCCTGTTTATCACAGGAAACTAATACATTGAAAATAATTTTAGTTGAATACTTAACAATGTGTTACATAAATAAAGTCAATTTCAAAAATATGAGTAGTAAAAGATCCAGAAGCAAGGAACTGTTCTTGAAATAGCATATTCAAGTGCATATGTTGAGCAACAATGAATGTAAGTCAGCTCTTCAGCATGTGTTTTTTCACTCCAGAGATCTTGTGTCCCTGTCATTATTCTTGTATGTGTGGCTGTATGCTGAAGTGTCCAGGAACTTAGGACAGAGGCTGCTGATACTCCATAAATGTCCTATATACTTTAGAAGCCATAATGTTGATAGTAATAATTTTTTAAAGATTATTTATTTATTCATTTATTTTGTGAGTATTGCTGTTTTGCCTGCATTTATACTGTCTGTGAGATGGTGAACTAGAGTTACAGACAGTTGTAAACTTTCATGTGGCTGCAGTGAATTCAACCCAAGTCCCTTGAAAGAGCAGCCAGTGCTCTTAAACACTGAGCCATCTCTCCAGCTCCAATAATGATTATTATTAACAGTCTAAATTACACATTTTTCATATAGAAATTCTTAGTGGTTAGCATATATTTTCATATTTGTCAACATAACAATCAGAGTGTTTTCTTTAAGCAAGTAAGTAGTAATATATAAGAAGAATACTATGTGACAGGTGGCTAATAGATACTCAAATAAACCAAATTCATTCATGTGCTTAAAACTGATAAACAGTACTAAAACTGAAAAAAAATAATTTTAGTAATGGTATTTTATTTATTCAGCATATGTGGTAATTGTAAGAGCAAATATAGTTATACTAACATAGAGTCTGCATAAGACCGGGCCATCCACATTCAGTCATGGCTGGGAGAGGGCATCATGGGATCCTGTCCTTCCCAGGAAACTATTGTCTGTTGATGTTTGCTGAGGGAAAAGGAAACACTCACTTGCCCAGTTCTAATGGATATCTATATACCTAGTTAAACTCATTAGGTCACAAAACAAAAACTAACAATAAGATTAATGTGGGAAAGGACTTGTAAGCAAGAGGGTTAGATTTTCAAGGGCCAGAGGGGAAATAAGACATGTTGGTGGTGGGGAATGTGATCAAAGGATCAAGTGTGTGTGTGTGTGTGTGTGTGTGTGTGTGTGTGTTATAAATATCAAAGATTGTGTGTAATAAAAAAAGGAGAATACTAATTGTGACCCATCATTAAAAAGTTTCCTAACTATGAATATAGTTAAGTTTGTAGTATCTTGCATAGCATGAACAAGGTCCTGGGTTCTTATACCCAATACAAATCAAATTACAAATAGTAAATAAAATGAATAGAAATAAAGAAGGCTATATGTGCCAAAAACAATAAGTTCTCTCAACAAATTATTAATATATAATACTTCAGTTATTACATATATTACATGGTAATGAATATTGGACTACTTCACTTTTTGGGCATCAGAAAAGTTTCAATGTTAGAAGTAAAACTTTTCTAATATACATGTACATCCGTGGATACAAACAAGCTCCTCCTATGTCCTATATGACCCTTGAAAATTTATTGATGATTGAGATTTGAAGGATTAATGATAGGGAAAGATTTTCTTATAAACTTACTCGCACATACCTTCTATAAAAGGTATCAATCGTTAAATGAATACCCATGGGTTATGGTAATGATAACTCACATGTGAAATTTAAGAACTAAATATTTCATAAAGTGTAATTTGCCTTCTAACTGCTTTCCCTGAATCAATCACTTCATTGTTTCGTTTAAGTGCTGTGTCAAAACTGTAAGTTAGAACTGCTACTAAATGATTAAATATCTAATTTGTCTCGTGTGCCTTTCCAATTTATTTGCAAAACTATGTGAAACAGGCTTCTGGGGAAATTGTATATTAATGGGCATTTGTAGTAATTCACAATGTTGAGTTATGTAGAGTAATAAATGGGTGTTTCTCCTGACTCACTGAAGGATGGTGTTTCCATCAGAACCTGAAAGGAACGACATCTTTATTGGATGTGAACTTTCATCACACAGTCAAGAACGAAGACTGCGTACACAGTCTGACATTCTTTATGTTAGTCATGCTGACTTTTACTATCCTTATGCTCTAGCACTTTGCCTGTTAGCAACTTATTTAGTACAGGAGCAAGCAAAATGATTGCAATAATAAAAACCAAATAGGTTCAGATTGTTCTTGAAATGTGGTCCCAGTTAAAAGCACGTGGCTTGAAGTTCATGCTGCTGGGCAGTTATTTCATATTTTCTTTTTAAGTGGCATGTTGTAAAATCAAACATTGAGATGATGTATTTACTGGAAGGTTTGGTTATAACAAGTTATTGATCTGAATCACCCCCTCTATGTCAATCCTATTCAATTGTGCTGCCCAATATAAAATGCCCATGACTGCCCCTCCAACAAGGATACTTTTAAGTACAATATTCTCGAATTCTGAAATTTGCCACCAAGAAGTCTACAGAGGACAACATACTTAAATATGCTCTTGCATTTAACACCTTCAATAATGCACTGACCTTTTTTTTTTCAGAAAAAAAAACTGTTGTAGATTACTGCTCTTGAAGAAAAGGATTGAAATGTCCAAAATACAAATTACACCAATTTGAAGGCAATAGAGAATTTAAAAAAGTTGTGACAGGTCATGATTCCAAGTAGGAAGGAGAGGATTGAACCAAGCATTCAAAGCTATTTTTACCTTAAAGCATTTGCAAATTTGCAAATAAATTATAGAAGATTAAGACAAAGAACAAGTCTCTCATCAGGTGGGGGAGCCTGAAAATGGTGCACAGAGTTCAAAGAGGTATCCTTGTCAATACCGTGATTGCAAAACACAAACAATAATATCAATTCTATTTTTCTAAAAATCAACACATATCAGGTATGAATATTGGTACTTAGATATTTATATATACTTGCACATACACAGTCACTGCACAAATGTATTTCAGGGTGAGTAGAAAGCAGCTTTCAGTAAGACTGAAGTTTCTGTAGAAGCTTCCATCACTGATTGACTTGAACTAATTTAATCTATTCATTCTCTCTGCATCAAGAAGGCAAATGTGTTTTCTCTTGTGAGCGGTAAGATAATATTTAGAGACTCTAAGTATCTCAACAATTTTCATACTCAATAGATAATGTTCCATTAAATAACCATTAGACATAACAAGTAATAAGATCAACTGTCTCAAAGCCAGCAAAAAACAATAGAAACAAATGTTTGGTAGAAATGGTACTTTCTCAGACAAGAACATTAAAACAAATATAGTGAATATAATCATGGAGTTAAATAATGTGATAGAAACTTTTATAGAGACTTGGAAATTAAAACCTCATAGCTACTATGTAAATAATAAAATTATAATAACATGTAACAGGGCTAGTGATATGGCACAGCGGTTAAAAGTATTGGCTGCTTTTCCAGAGGAATCAAATCTAGTTCCCAGCACCCACATAGAGTGGTTAATGAGCACTGTAACTCCAGCTGCAGAGGATCTGATGCCCTGTTCGGGGCTCTCCCCTGCAGGCACCTGAACATGTAACTTGCAGACATACATAAGTTAAATTGATAACAATAAATTTTGGGGGAAGTCGTAACCTTCCTGAAGACTAGATTGGAAGTTTGGTAGGGAGTAGGTTGGTGGGAGGGGGAGAAGGACAGAAAGGGGGAACTGTGGTTAGTACTAAAAATTTTAACTAGAACATCGTGATTCTAAAAATATCACTAATATTGGCAATCATTAAAATCAGTCCAAAGGTAACTTACCATTTTCTTTCTAAACATTTTCTAATTAAAAATTTTCATTAGCTAAGCTTCTTGAAAGTGTTTCCTGATTGAATATACAGCTCACCACTAGGCTGCTTTCCTAATCTACCAAGGAAAGCATAGTTTCTTAGACACACATATCAGATCATCAAAAGAATCTTACATTTGCAGGAGCGTTAGAGTTGAGCACTGTTCATGTGTATATTGTAGACAGATGGCTAGCCCAAAAGAGCTATAAAATAGCAACTAGACCAAGAAATGGTTCTTTATCTATGATACCTTGTGTTTCTTTTTCATGTATATTGCTGTGCCTTGAGGTACCATTGAATGAATGAAAAGCTAAAGGCAGCCAATTTTACTTTTCTTATTTGCATCTTAAACCTCAAATATTTGTATATACATCAGAAAATATATCTTAAAAGCAAATGAATATATTTATTCACTTTATCTAATAAATATAAAAACATATGCAAACAAATTATATAAAATAAATTATTCACTGCTGAAAGTATTGTCAGTTCAATAAATAAATCAATTATCTATTAATATGCTACCATGGTTTTATTTCGGATGTATTACTACAAAGATAATATACTTGGCACTTGTACAAAGAAAGTAGTCTTCAATATCTATGATGCTTTTTTAGACTATTAGTTATTTGTGATTTTTTTGTATTGATTTCTATTATTTTGTATTTATAAGTCTTATTTATCCAGTCAAATAATAAAAGCATATCTATACCTTAAAAGACTCCTGTATATGTGCATACTTTTAAAGGCCATTTATCATCAGATTCAGAGTTAAAAAATAAAAATTAGGAAAAAGTTATAGTTCATTGGTAGAATACTTGCTTAAGATTATAAGACTCAGGATTTGATTACCAGAATTAGAAAACAAAATCAATACAAATATCCAACATGTTCCTTACTCTCCTTATTTAACAAGCTAGCACAGAGCTGAGCATGATGGCACAGCCTTTAACCCCAGCACTTTGGAGGCAGAGGCAAGTAGATCTTGGAGTTCAAGCCCAGCTTTGTCTACAAAGTGAGTCTAGAACTAGTCATGGCTATACAGAGAAGCATTTTCTCCAAACAAACAAACAAACAAAAAAAAAAACAATTCTAACACAGAATATGTCCTAGTATTGAAGCAAGATGTACACCTCTCCAGCTATGTGAATCTGTATAATAAACAAAAATCTTAGCACTCTTCATAGCTCTCTCATTATCAAATATATTGTAATTATCTTTTTTGACTATTTAGTACTCTTCTCATAAGATACTTGGCTTGCCTTTCACTGTCTTCACTCTATTTGATGAGCAGCTCTGTCACAGCCTCCAAGACCACCAAAGGCTCAGTAACTCACAAGGAAAGCGCAGCATATTCATTGAATTTATTGTGGTAAAAAGAAACAAAGAAAACTCAGTAAGATTCAAGGAATATGGGATGACAATTAGAACCAATCAGGTGCACACGCCTGAGAATCTTCTCTGGGGATCTCCTGGGGCATGATTTTCCATCCTGTATAGAAGTGTCATTTACCAAGGACGCTCATTATAGCTTGGGAGTTTGGTCAAGTGGGCATTCTGCCTAAGCTATAGCAAAACTCTGTGCTCACATATAAAAGTAGGAACCTGGCGTAAAGGATAACATTTGTACAAACAGTCTAAACTTAGTGAGCCATAAGGTTTTTATATCACTGTAAGTCTCCAGACATAGCAGATAAGAACTAATTGTGCAAAAAGGCCATTCTTTTTGCACAAGTGCCTATCAGAGAAAGAATGCAAAAATAATTTGTATCAATTACACTAAATAGAATAAGCTATACAATGAAGCAATGTTAGTAAATTAAGCCAGTGTCAAATATATAACTCGTAATGTAGCTATAATGTAAGGTAAATAGTTAAAGTTTCACTAACTAACTTTGACCTGAGAACTAAACACATGTGCTATACTAGGTATCTAGAATACAAAATGTCAAAATGCACACACACAAACCAATAGAACAGGTCGTTTTTTATAATAGAATGTGGCAATATTGATCAAAATGTGCAAAGTCATAGTGCAGACTGTGACTACAGTAATGGTTGACTATAATTAGTAATGTGTTACTATATACTGGAAATCTCCTAAGAGACTTCTGGAGCCTTTAACCTCTCCTTCCCCCAAACAAGGCAGTATTGTAAGGAGATTGATATGTTAGTTTGCTTGACTTTGATACTAATTTTCACCTTTATAACTAAAACATATTTTATGCATCTTAAATGTGTAAAAAAGTAAGTAAAAACAGCTGAGTTTAAGATAAAACTAATCTAATATGCTTTTGATATTCTTGTTTAGTTTTCACAAACCAAGGGGAAATTTAACTTTAAATTCTCCATATAAACAAGCAAATAAACAAAAGTCTGCCACCAGGCCAAACAGCTCTATGCATTAGTATCAAATATAAAAGGAGTGTTTGGCCTGGGAGATATTTACAACACCATAATTGGAACTGGAGCTGTACATGTCCTGATCCTACAACAGGAAAATTTAACAAAGAATACATTATATTTCTCTGAAAATCATATTCAAAAGAGACAGTTCCCACTGAACTAAAAATCTGTTTTAAAAATTAAAGTACATTAAAAAAATTTACAACACATGAAAAAATAGATTAGAAGAAAGATTTGTCACCAGAAACCACAATGAAAAAGTGACATATGACTTGACATAATAATGGCTATGTATGACAAAAGCACAGCCAACATTATCTTAAATGGAGAAAAACTCAAAAGAATTCCATTATAATCAGGAGCCAGACACAGATGTCTATTATCCTCACTCCTTTTCAATATAGTACTAGAAACACTGACCAGAGCAATAAGGCAAGAGAAGAAAATTAAAGGAATGTAAATAGAAAAAGGAGCAAAATCATCCTTCTGGTTTTGTTTTTTTAATTTAATTTAATTTAATTTTTACATACTAATCCCAGTTTCCCCTCTCTCCTTTCCCACTCCCCAAATAGCTCCATATCTAATACTATGCACAAAATTCAAGTCCAAGTTTATCAAAGACCTCAAAATAAATCCAGTTACACTCAACCTCATAGAAGAGAAAGTGAAAAGTAACCTTGGCACAGGAGATCACTCCCTAAATATAATACCAGTAACACAGAAAATGAGAGCAACAATTAATAAATAGGACCTCCAAAAATTGAAAAGCTTCTATAAAGCAATAAGACAAAAAGACAACCTATAGAATGGGCAAAGATCTTCACCAACCCTACATCTCAGAGAGGACTGGTCTCCAAAATATATAAAGAACTCATTCCCTTCTCCCATGTCCACCTTTCTTCCATCTTCACCCTCC
>PVIU01016364.1:0-45222 GCA_004026605.1 Ondatra zibethicus
CCTACAACAGCAAGACTTGAAAAATAAAATATAGATGAAGCAGAAGAAAATGACCTAAAAAAATAACTTCAGGAGAATGTTTGGGATCATTAAAGAGGAAATGAAAAATTCCCTCAAAGAAATGAAGGAAAAGACAAACAATTGGAAGACATCAAGAAATCCTTTAAAGAAAACCAAGAAAAAGCAATCAAACATATGAAAGAATCTATTCAGGACTTGAAAACTGAAATAGAGACAATAAAGAAAACACAAGCAAAGGGAATTATAGAAACAGAAATCATGAGAAAATTATCAGGAACCACAAATGCAAACATAAATAGCAGAATACAGGAGATGGAAGAAACAATCCCAAGCACTAAAGATACAGAAGAGGAAATAGACTCATCAGTCAAAGAAAACATTAAATCTAACAAAAGCTTAACACAAAATATCCAGGAAATATGGGACATCATAAAAAGACCAAACCTAAGAATAATGGGTATAGAAGAAGAAGAAGTCCAACTCAAAAACAGAAAATATATTTAACAAAATCATAGAAGAAAACTTTCCCAACCTAAAGAAAGATATGCCTATGAAGATACAAGATGCTCACAGAACAGCAAACAGACTAGATCAAAACATAAAAATTCCCTTGCCACAGAATAATCAAAACATACAGAATAAAGAAAAAAATATTAACGGCTGCAAAGGAAAAAAGCCCAGTAACATATGAAGGCAGACCTATCAGAATTACTCTTGACTTCTCAGTGGAGACAATGAAAGCCAGAAGGTCCTGAACAAGAATTATGTAGACAGTAAGAGACCACGGATGCCAGCCCAGACTACTATACCCAACAAAATTTTCAATCACCATAGAAGGACAAAACAAGATATTCCGTGACAAAACTAGATTTAACCAATACCTAGCTACAAACCCAGCCCTACACAAAGTACTAGAAGGAAAACTCCAGCCCAAGGAAGTTGGCTACATCAAGAAAAACACAGACAATAGATGATCTCACAGAAGCAAATCCCAAAGAAGGGAAAAAACACACAAATTAAAATCACCAACAATGAAACCAAATTAACAGGAGATAGCAATCACTGGTCATTAATATTTTTCCAATCAAATTGACCTAAGAAACAAGCTGGTGTAGCCATCCTAATATCTAACAAAATAGATGTCAAGCTAAAATCAATCAAAAAAGACAAAGAAGGACATTTCATATTAGTCACAAGAAAAATCCATCAAGAAGAAATCTCAATACTGAACATCTATGCCCCAAATATACAGGCACCCTCATATGTAAAAGAAACACTTCTAAAGCTTAAATCATACATTAAACCCCACACACTAATAGTGGGAAACTTCAACACTCCACTCTCACCACTGGACAGGTCAGTCAGACAAAAAAATTAACACAGAAATAAGGGAACTAACAGATATTATGACTCAAATGGATTTAATAGACATCTATAGAATATTCCATCCAAACATAAAAGAATATACCTTCTTATCAGCACCTCATGAAACTTTCTCAAAAATTGACCATATATATATAAAAAACATACCTCAACAGATACAAAAAAAATTGGAATAATCCCATGTATCTTATCAGATCACCATGGCTTAAAACTGGAATTCAACAGCAACACTAATTCCAGAAAGACCACAAACACATGGAAATTAAACAATGCTCACCTGAATCATCAGTGCATCAAGAAAGAAATAAAGGGAGAAATTAAAGACTTCCTAAAATTCAAATGACCATACAATATGCCCAGATTTATGGGACACAATGAAAGCAATGTTAAGAGGAAATACCTGCATAAAGAATCTGGAAAAATCCCATACTAGTGAATTAACAGAACAATTAAAAGCTTTAGAACAAAAAGAATCAAACTCACAGAAGAGAACTAGCTGGCAAGCAATAATCAAATTGAGAGCTGAAATCAACAAAATAGAAATAAAGAAAACCATAAAGAGAATCAATGAGATGAAGAGTTGGTTCTTTGAGAAAAATCAACAAAATAGACAAACATTTATCCAAACTAACCAAAAGGCAGAGAGAGAATATCCAGATTAACAAAATCAGAAATGAAAGGGGGACATAACAACAGACACAGAGGAAATCCAGAGAATCATCAGGTCATATTTCAAAAACATATACACCACAAAATTGGAAAACTTAAAGGAAATGGACAACTTTCTCAACAAATATCACTTACCAAAATTAAATCAAGACCAGATAAGCAAACTAAATAGACCTATAACTACTAAAGAAATAGAAACAGTTCAGCTCAGAATTCTACAAGATTTTCAAAGAAGAACTAATACCAATATTCCTCAAATTATTCCACACAATAGAAGCAGAAGGAACATTGCCAAACTTTTTATGAGGCTACAATTACCCTGATACCCAAACCACTTAAAGACACTACTATGAAAGAGAATCTTACTGATGAACATAGAGGCAAAAATACTCAATAATATACTGGTAAATTGAATCCAAGAATACATAAGAAAAATAACCTAACATAATCAATCCAGCTTCATCCCAGAGATGCAGGGATGATGGTTCAACATATGAAAATCTGTCAACGTAATCCACCATATTAAAAAAAAACTGAAAAATAAAAACCACATGATCATCTCATTAGATGCTGAAAAAGATTTCGACAAAATACAACATCCCTTCATGATAAAGGTCTTGGAGAGAGCAGGGATACAAGGAATGTACCTACACATAATAAAGGAAATATACAGCAAGCCAACAGCCAACATCAAACTAAATGGAGAGAAACTCACAGCGATCCCACTGACATCAGGAACAAGACAAGGTTGTCCATTCTCTCCATATCTATTCAATATAGTTCTTGGGGTCCTAGCTAAAGCAATAAAACAACAAAAGGAGATCAAGGGAATACAGATTTGAAAAGAAAAAGTGAAACTCTCACTATTCACTGGTGGTATGTATGATAGTTTACATAAGTGACCCCAAAAATTCTACCAAGGAACTTCTACAACTCATAAACACTTTCAGTAATGTAGCAGGACACAAGATTAACTCAAAAAATCAGAAGCCCTCCTTTACACAGATGGTAAATGGGCTGAGAAAGAAATTGGAGGAACATTACCCTTCACAATAGCCACAAATAGCATAAAATATCTCCGAGTAACCCTAACCAAACAAGTGGAAGACATGTATGACAAGAACTATAAATTTTTAAAGAAAGAAATTGAAGAAGACACCAGAAAGTGGAAAGATCTCCCATGCTCTTGGATAAGTAGAATTAACATAGTAAAAAATGGCAATCTTGCCAAATGCAATATACAGATTCAATTCAATGTCCATCAAAATCCCAGCAAAATTCTTCACAGACCTCAAAACAGTTCTCAACTTCATATGGAAAAGCAAAAAACCCATGGTAGCCAAAACAATCGTGTACAATAAAAGAACTTCTGGAGGTATCACAATCACTGACTTCAAACTCTACTACAGAGCTACAGTACTGAAAACAGCCTGGTATTGGCATAAAAACAGACAGAAGGACTAAGGGAAATGAATCAAAGACTCAGATATTAAGCCACATACCTTTGAACACCTGAGTTTTGACAAGCAAAAAATATCAAATGGAAAAAACCATATTTAACAAATGGTGCTGGCATAACTGGATATCAACATGTAGAAGAATGAAAATAGATGCTTATCTATCACCATGCACTAAACTCAAGTCCAAATGGATCAAAGACCTCAACACAAAGCCAGCCACACTTAACCTTATAGAAGAGAAAGTGGGAAGTACACTTGAACACATTGGCACAGGAGACCCCTTCCTAAACATAACCCCAGTAGCACAGACACTGAGAGAAACAATTAATAAATGCACCTCCTGAAATGGAGAAGCTTCTGTAAAGCAAAGGACACAGTCAACAAGATACAATGACAGCCTACAGAATGGGAAAAGATCTTCACCAACCCCACATCAGACAGAAGGCTGATCTCCACAATATACAAAGAACTCAAGAAATTGCTCATCAAAAGAACAAACAATCCAATAAGAATATGGAGTACAGACCCAAACAGAGAACTCTCAAAGATGAATCTAAAATGGCTGAAAGACACTTAAGGAAATGTTCAATATCCTTAGCCATCAGAGAAATGCAAATCAAAACAACTCTGAGATTCTATCTTACACCTGTAAGAATGGCCAAAATCAAAAACACTGATGGCAATTTATGCTGGAGAGGTTGTGGGGTAAAGGGAACACTCCTTCATTTCTGGTGGGAATGCAAGCTGGTACAGCACCTTTGGATATCAATAAGGTGATTTCTCAGAAAATTAGGAATCAACATACCTCAAGATGAAGAAATACCACTTTTGGGTATATATCCAAAAAATGCTCAATCGTGCCACAAAGACATGTTCTCAACTATGTTCATAGCAGCATTGTTTGTCATATCCAGAACCTGGAAACAACCTAAATGCCCCTTTACCAAAGAATGAAGAAGGAGAATGTGGTACAATTACACAATGAAGTACTATACAGCAGAAAAAATAATGACATCTTGAAATTTGCAGGAAAATGGATGGATCTAGAAAACATCATATTGAGTGAGGTAACCCAAATCCAGAAAGACAATTGCCACATGTACTCACTAATAAGTGGTTTTTAAGCATAAAGCAAAGAAAACCATCCTACAAATCCCAAAGAACCTAGACAACAATGAGGACCCTAAGAGATACATCCATGGATCTAATCTACATGGGAAGTAGAAAAAGACAAGATCTCCTGAGTAAATTGGGAGCATGGGGACCATGGAAGAGGGGTGAAGGGGAGAGGCAGGGAGGAGAGCAGAGAAAATGTAGAGTTCAATAAAAAAAAAAAGAAAAAAGGGACTTTACTTTAAAAAAAAACTATTTCTTTTTATTACCTCGTATATTCTTTTTCTTCTCTCTCCCAAGCTTACATATATTTACCCAACACTGTGACCCATTAAGAGGTCTTTTCCATCTGAATCTGTCTTTATTGCACATCTGTAATAATTTTCTGACTTGGACCACTTGTTAAAATGCTAAGTGGTGTAGTTATGACTCAGGCTGCCTTTCCTTTTGGCTGCACCCCATCCAACATGGCGGATGTTTGTCCAGTGCCAGCTCTGCAAGCCCTCAGCCCCACTTCCATGCACACAGCTGGTCTAGGTTGCCCTTAAGCAAGTTGTAGCTCTCTGCTCACAAATCCCATTTAAGTGCTCCATAGCCAGACCTCCTGAAAGAGTCAGAATTGTTTGTGCTGACAAACCAGGAAGCTGACTCCTAAAGAATCCATGCAACTTTCCTTGCCAGTGCTGAGTCAGGAAGACCTCTCTTAAAGGAGCCACAGGGCTGCTGCTCACTACCAGCAAACAGAGCCCATCTGAATAAAATAATAATGCCAGCTACCAAGAAGTCATGCTTAACTCTGTTCTTTTGTGTCTAGAATTCCTTTCCAGGCTTTCTCAGGTTTTATGTGGATGGAGTAAGCCCCACATTGGTGCCAATCTGTAGTCGGAGGCTACTTGTTCATTTCCTGGCCTTCCAGACCCTAAATAATCACACAGAAGCTATAGTATTGCAGACTACTTGGCCTATTAACTCATGATTCTTATTGGCTAGTTCTTATATCTTAAATTAACCCATTTCTATTAATCTGTGTATTGCCACGTGGTTGTTGCCTACTGGTAAGTTTCCATCCGGGGTCCAGTATCTCCTGCATTGGCTACTTGGCTTCTCTCTGACTCTTCCTACTCTCTCCTCCTCTGTCTGCTAGGAATTCCCACCTTGCCCTATTCTGCACTGCAATAGGCCCAAAGCAGCTTCTTTATTAACCAATGGCATTCACAGAATACAGAGGAGAATCCTACATCAGCTTTACCTCCAAATGTCCTTAACAGGTTAACTTACAGATTTAGTTTATAACACTGGAATACACTCAAACTAGAGAGGAAAGTTCTTTTCAGATTCCATTGCTGAACAGCAAGTGACCACAAATGGTGGCATTCCTTATCTCAAGCAGCTGTAGTGAGGAATCTAGACATGGCTTAGCTAGGTCCTCAGCTCAGATTCCTACAGGCCAATATACAGGCGTTTGCTGGGGCTCTGAGCTCATCCCAGGCTCAGTGTCCTCCTCCAGATTCTCTAGCTATTGATAGATCTGAGTTCCATGCAGTGGTGGCACTTGGCTCCCTGCTTTCATTGGCTGTCAGAAAGGGTCAGAAAAGCAAACCTCTAGAGATCACCTTTGTGTCCCCTTATGTGGTTCCCTGTTGACTGTGGTTTTCTGTCCTGCCCGGTTCCCACAGACATTAAGTCCCAAAGAAATCACACAGAGGTCTACATTAACTATAAACTGATTGGTCCATTAGCTCAGGCTTCTTATTTACTCTTATAACTTATATTAGCCCATTATTCTTATGTGTGTTAGCCACATGGCTTGGTACCTTTTTCAGTGAGGCAGTCACATCTTATTACTTCTGTGGTGGGGCCAGGACTGTAGAGGATTGGGCTTTCCTCTTCCCAGAATTCTCCTGTTCTCATTGACCTACCTCTACGTCCTGTCTGGTTGTCCCGCCTATACTTCCTGCCTGGCTACTAACCAATCAACGTTTATTTAAAATGTAATTGACAGAATATAGATAACTGTCCCACACCAGTTCCCATGCTTTATGGGCTCTGCTGTCAAGCCCAAGGAAAACAGTCAGCTTTCTTTCTCCATGTAGTCTGCTATGGAGACCAGTGTAAGTGTTCTCTTACTGTGCTTAGGAACGCAGCTTCAGTCTCACCTACTCAGGGGAGATGACAGACAACCTGGGTATGGTGTGGGAATCTTGGCTAACATCTTAGAATTCTTATACTCTGATGACTTCTGGGAGAAGTGGGCCCAGAGTGTTGGAGTCCCCAGAATGGGAAGGAAAGGGTCTGGGGCTGCCCACAGGTAGCATGAAGCCTTGATGTCCTTCCAACTACACAGAGAGAGACAGAGAAAAAGATCTCAAAGAGGTAAAGGCAGAGCAGCCCTCGTCCAGTGTCTTTGAGATGCAGGAAGTCCAGTTCCAGAACAAGCTGGCTAGCTGCAAAGGTGAGCAAGACTGGCCTCATGGGTGAGCAAAGTTAGCATCATGGGTGAACTTTGGACTTGAGAGACCCTGACTCAATGAATAAGATGGGAAAGTCACTGAGAATGGTTCTGGTCAACAACTTCCAACCTCCACATGCATGGTCACATACACACGTGTGTACCCATACACACATGTGTTCACACATGCAAACACGTGTGTGCACACATACATACACATGAAAATGGAAAAAGAAAAGGCAATAATAATAGAGTGTGTGTTAAAGAGCTTGATATAGGTTTTTTTTTGCTGCTTCCCTGGATGTCTCTGAGGCACACAGCTTTATGACTTAGCAGTACAGACCTCATGCTAAGCAACAGGGAACCCTCTTTTCTTTAAGGTCACCTTGTGCACTGGTGTGGCTTGAATCTGAAATGGCCCCCACAGGTTCATGCTTGGAGAGTGTGATCTCCAGTTGGTGGCACTACTTTGAAGGCTCTGGCACTGTTAGAAGGGGTGACTGGGGCAGGAGTTTGGAAGTTATACACACCGCTGTTGTAGCCTGCTCTCTCTGCTTCTTGGCCCATCATGAGCATCCTCCACTCCTTGCTTCCATCGCCATGGACTGAAACACTCCCTCATGATCATGGACTAAAGTCCCCCGGAAACCATGTGCCAACTTAAATCTTCCAGTTGAGTTGTTCTTATCGTCATTTCTGTCATAACAGTAATGACTACAAGAATCTCCCTGACAGAAAAAACTCTTGTGCTTGAGAAAAGGTCTCCAAGTTGAAGTGGTTCTTCCTCATGACCTCAGTGAAGGTACAGACAAGGATTCCTATATTCACAGAAAGGAAAGAGAAGATGAGGCATGGCTGCAGAGAGAGTTAGACATTATCCACCATAGTTCTGAAAACTACAGTCCCTCAGATTTGGAGTTAGCTATCTCTAAAGGCCTTACCTCTAGACAGGATTGTTCTCCTAGTGCAGAGAACAAGTGAGAGAGAGAAAAGCCTGGCACTCTCTGAAGGAAGAACAAATTAAGGCTGAGGTGGAATATCAGGAAAACACCCTCTGACGGAGGATGTCCTCCGCGGGACACTGTGGCAGCAACCTCCGACTCTCAGGCTTTGCCACTCTCCCTGGAACTAGGTCTTTCTTCTCCACTTTCTGCTCACACTGCTTGCTGAGAAGTGGTTCTGTGGGAGCTATTTGTCATGTGCTGGGATCAGCAGGAACTCAATAAAGCGGCCAGACACTAAGTCTGTGAAAGATTCCATGAGAACACCAATTGCAAAGAAGGCAGATCAATTGTACCAGAGGGCAAGGGGTGATTCATAAACAGACTGTGCACACAAAACCCTTCAAGGAGCTCAGAAGAGGCAGGAATCCCCTCTGCTGGCATGCTAAGGAGTGACTTTGTTAAAACTGCCCAAAATAATTGAAATCCCAAACTAGCTTTTCCTCTCATCATTGTCTAGTCTGTTCCCTCTTAGAAGTTAAGACATTTTCCAAACATTTTTTAGACAAGTTGTCAGTTGCCACTTAAATTTGGCTCCCAAAGAACCATAAGAAGCTCAAACAAGTTGCTGGTTTTTTTTTTAAACAATAAGTTTTTATTTGCATAAGATCTTAGTAATGGCAGGGAAGTGTTGGAAGCTGGAGTCTGCTGTCTCAATCTCAGTGGTGTCCATGGTATAGTTAGGAGCATTTAGTCACCGCAAGCTGGTCCTGAGTCGGCAATTCTAAGTCTGTACCTACCCAAGGAAACTAGAGAAGCCCCCCGAAGGGATCTACTGAGCCTCTACTTAGAATAAGGCCAAACTTCAACTTGTCTTACTAGATGGCAGACATGTAACAACCAATTAGAGTAGTATGTTTTTGATGTGGGATTTCCCTCTGTATGCTGTGATTACCATTAATGAACAAAGAAACTGTTTTGGACCTATAGCAGGGCAGAACTTAGATAGGCAGGGAAAACTAAACTGAATGCTGGGAGGAAGAAAGTGGAGTCAGAGAGAAGTCATGTAGCCCCACCAGAGACAGACAACAGAACTTTAGCTGGTAAGCCACAGCCACATGGTGATGCACAGATTAATAGAAATGGGTTAAATTAATATGTAAGAGTTAGCCAGTAAGAAGTTAGAGCTAATGGGCCAAACAGTGGTTTAACTGACACAGTTTCTGTGTGATTATTTCAGGGCTAAGCAGTGGGGAACTAACTAGCAGCCTCCTTACAACATGTTTTGACTATCCATTGGCAATCACCACTGTGTAAACACCATGATGACTCTCAATGGCTCAAAATATCCAGTTTTCTTTCCTCTTAATTCTGTGTGGACTTCCTCAGCTGCCGTGCTTTCTTTATTCAGTTGGGAACATAGCTTGAAAGAAGCTGGCTTCAGGCAACACATAGTAAACTAGAAAAATTGGTTAAGTCTGTTTCTATATGTGAGTAATCAAATTTGACCAAAGCCACCTCCATAAGTAGCTGACTATAACCTACTTTAGTATGCACATAAATTATGTATTTAAGAGGATATCCTCCTAATAGCTGAGCTAAGATTCACAATCACAGAAGTCAAGCTTCAGGCAACAGGAAGTGGTCTGACTCACTGGGTGGACTTGAGCATATATGAGACCTCAAAGCCTGCTTCCACAGTTACGCACTTCCTCCAATAAGGTCACACCTACTCCACCAAGGCCACACCTCCTACTAGTGTCCCTCCCTTTAGGGGCCATTTTCTTTCAAACCACCACAAAAGATAATTCTTTTTATTTGCAATAATGAATATGTTGCTAGAAGAAAGCAATGAACACACAGGTCTCACATGGCCACAACTCAGGCAGGACCCAGAGATTACATTGGCAGGACGTCTCTTCCTTGTCCTGGATGGAGTTCAGAAATGCTGACTTGTTTTTTAATTCTGTATGTCAGTGCTTTCTGCTCTTCCTTCCAGGTGGGACCTGTGTCTTCCCTTGAAACAGAAATGGGCCCATGAGTATCTGTAGAGGGGATAATTAGAAAAGGCACCGACTCCACCAGCTGACGAAGGGTGGAGGGTGCAGAGGCCAGATCTCAGACAACATGTCACTTGTTTCTCGTCTCTTAGAACTGGTACAAGGCACAAACTGTGCAACTGCAAACTGCACTGTCACCTTCACAGATGCTAGGCAGAAATTGGTCTCAGGGGCTTCTGGGCTGGTTCAGTGTCTCTCTGTGGTTTGGCACTGAACTGGAACAATTCAAAATTTAAAATCTGGAAGACTCTATCAAGAAGACTTAGTTATAGGTAGTCTTTTGCCTAAACTCTGGCCTGGGATGTAGGCGAACATCTAGTTAATGCCAGAGGGAAGATTCAAACCCAAGTCTCTGGATTCTAGGTAAACATCCTTCATCTAAGCTACCTTTACCTCCTTATATACAAAGTAAGAATGTTAATACTTGATTTTCTTTCAGTTGGGAGGATGCTTTCTGTTTTGTTCAGTTTTGGTAGGGATGGGAGCAGGAGAGTTTTCACTAGGTGTCATGCTCCTAACCAGCCTATCTATCGATTTGTTTTGAGTTCTGTATATTACCTTCTCAAAACACATCTTTGGAAACATTGTTCAATTCTCTTTTACTTCTCAAAAAAAAACTGGCTTTCTTTCTGTGACTCAGAGCTGAGAGACATGATTGGGTTGGCATGGGTAGAACATTCCTAACGGCTGTGAAATTTTGCTCACCACTGCCACCCTGAGCAGGGTGACTATTTGCCATTGCTTTGGGTCTTGTTCATTCTGAAGATAGGCTACGTTATGTAAGTCCAGGCTAGCTTCAAACTCGAGATCCTTCTGCTTCCACCCCTCACATTCCACGGTCACAGGCATGGAGCACCGCAGAGGCTGTTTTCATTAGTTTCTCCCATCTCTGTATCTCCTAACAGAAGGTGCAGTGTTTCTTCAAGGATGTTCTATAGCAAATATCCTGGAAGACAGAGATAGTATCTTCCCCAGAGAGAAGATTAGGCTTGTATATCAGCCAGTATAATAAAGTTGTCTTCCCTCAGGCCAGCGCCCAGCTACTTTGCTCACATTTCATTACAAGAGCTCAGGTTCCCTTAGCAAAGTCTTCCTCTGCCATGACGGTGAGCCCTCCAAACGTGTGGCACCATCATCTACGTAATCCACAGGGGACTGGCAGGTGAGAGGGCATCAATGCAAACGCGTGGGCTCATTTCTGCGCTGTAGAAGTGAAGTCCTTTGTCTTTGACGTGGCAGTCTCGTGTCTTCTGCCAACTATATTTAACTATGCCAGGGCAGTTGATCAGCTTATGAGAAGGATGGGTTCACAGCTCCTTCACGATTCTGAACCACACATGCAGCTTTAGCTCTGATGGAAAAAAGAAAAAAAGAACCACAAAACGGAGTACTGTAAGCTGTCAAAGTCGCTAGATAGAAGAGTGTGAAGGGCTGCCATGGAGAGAGCAGGGCGTGCAGAGGGCAAAGACAGGGCATAGAGAAGACCTGAGAGAAGCTGACTCAAGGACACATTTGGAAGAATCACCCATTGGAGGAGGGTGCGCACTCTAACCAGAGGCAACACCTACAACCTGAGGCTCTCATAGACATACATAGCTATCGAGGGTCTCTGAGTTCCAGCCTCAGCACCCCCTCGGGGTTCAGAACAGGATGCTTACAGCAAGTGAAAAAGGAATTTGAGGGTGAACAAATTAACTCAAACACCTTTCTTCTTCATGTCTCTTTTTTTCTTTGGAAAAAAAAGTGTTCCCATTTCCTACAAGGCTTTCAGTTTATATACACATACAGACACAATTAGCAATCCCACAGGCAATAACGATGATACCAAAAAATGCATTTCACAGAGTCGTGAAAACCAGTAAGTCTGACAAGGTAGGTGTCTGTTAACTACTACTGTCTCAGAGTGGGCATGCTGTGAAGGTCCCCAGTAGATATTGGGAGGATTAATTAAGGATGGAGCTTTAAATCAGTACAGAATTCTAAGAAGAGGAAAACAGGGGGGTTTTCGTGTACTAATTACACAAAAGGTCACTGGATCCTAGAGTGGTGGCACACACCTTTAATTCTAGCACAAAGGGAGGCAGAGGCAGGCAGATCTCTGACTTCAAAGTCAGGCTGGTCCACACAGTGAGTTCCAGGACAGGCAGAGCTATGTAACACAGAGACTCTGTCTCAATAGAACAAAATCATTGTATGCTTGTACATGCATGTTCACACACACACAGAGAGAGAGAGAGAGAGAGAGAGAGAGAGAGAGAGAGAGAATCTTGTGAAAAATGAAAACAAACAAACAAAACCAAAAATGAAAAGTCACTGTGGTCTTAGGACCAGTGGGAGAAAGCCATTTTTGAGATGAAGGATTCTATTTTGTTTTATAAGCTTTGATAGCCTTGTATTAAGGCAAAGAATGAATATCTGAAGTAGGCTAAGATTAACTGCAAGTTTAAAATTTAAAACAGGAATGCAACAGATTGGCATGGCCCTCAGCTCCCGATTGCCTCTTGCAGCCGGGTGAATGGAGGCTCTGGCTCCCTTATATCTGCCGCTGGGAAGACAGGGCCGGGAGAGGCATCTGGCTTGTGATTTCTCATCTCAGCAGTGCCACACATCACTTACTGTCATTGCTCAATAGCCAAAATCAAATGACCTCAGCCTGGTGCCAGTGGGGAGTTGGTGAATGGAGAGAGCTGGAGGGGTAGGAGCTGGCTGATGCAGGGAGCTGGAGGGGTAGGAGCTGGCTGATGCAGGGAGCTGGAGGGGTAGGAGCTGGCTGATGCAGGGAGCTGGAGGGGTAGGAGCTGGCTGATGCAGGGAGCTGGAGGGGTAGGAGCTGGCTGATGCAGGGAGCTGGAGGGGTAGGAGCTGGCTGATGCAGGGAGCTGTAGGAGTGCAGAGTTCTCATTCTTTAACAGAGTATTTCCCAAGTATTCAGCAGCCAAAGGAACAGCATTTTTTTTTAAAGCATCATCAAGTGCCTTCTAGGGACAATGCTCTGACTTGTGCCCTGTTTTGGTTTCCTGTCGCTGTACAGCAGATCCCCCTGTGAGTGGCTAAGACAGTAGCCACCAGTGCTCTAACTGCAATTAGCCACCAGGGGCTCTTAGCTGAACCCAGTCTAGGTGCTGGCAGTTTGGTTCCTTGTGACTGGAGGGCTTGGAAGCTCATTTCTTTGTTGACTACCAGTGCTGTGGTCAACAGAGACTGGAAGATGTCTCTCAGCTCCTAGATGCATTGTGTCGGCTGCTCTTCTATGATCAAAGGCAGCCTCAGCCTACAGTCCTTCCTTTTCATGTTCCAAAGCTCACGGGTTTCCGCTCCTATTACCTTCCAGAGAAAACTCTTCTCTAGAGTGCTTCTCTTTCTCACATGACAGAGGGGCTGTAATCAGGCCCTGGTGGGTCTCAGAAGGCTGGGGGGCCTCTGTCCCCTCCCTTGGGGAGCTGTCTAGAAGGTAATTCTCCACTGGGTCCTTTTAGAGATGACTGAAATCCAGCATGGTGCTGAAGCAACATTACCATGCCTGTGTCTTTGAGTGCTGTGGAAATAATGGAGTCACCAGAACTTAGGTTGACATGAAGAAGAAAACAAGGGATCTCCTCATAGCTACCAATAGGGATTGTGGCTGCTGATCTGTGACGGGAATCTATAACAGTCTGGGTTACTGGCTCCTCGGTGACATAAACCCCTGGCTCTTAGTCACTACTTCAAGGTGAGAAAGAATTCTGAGGTTCTTAGCAGAAATGACCTGGGAACTAAAGTAAGACAAATGGAATAAACTGTTTCATACACACTTCGAGTTCTGTAAATTTCATACTGGGAATTGTTAGGCTGAGGTCAGACATGAAGGCAGTAGAACAGGGCAGTGTTAGCCCCCAAGGTCATCTCAAGTTCACTGCACTCTCTTTCCAATAAGGCCGGCCTTTGTCTGCCGTTGGCAGAGGAAAAGGATTTGACCCGAAAGTACACAATTACAGAACAGTCCTCCGAGCATCAACACAGCCCTGTGACAGAGAATGGGGACACAAGGGACTGAAAGATGTGCAATTCATGCTCTAACAGGTAAAGACACAGAATCAATAATCAAATGTGTAGGAATTGGATTCTATGAGGTGCTCAGGGAAGCATGAGGCAAGGCTGGAGATGGGAGGTAGAGAAAGGAAAGCACCCCCGCAGATGGTACCCAGGAAGCCTCGCTGAGGAGACTGTGTGGCCTGAGGAAGCATGAGAGGGACCCATCTGACATCTGAGAGAATATATACTCCTGCCCTGGCCACTCAAGAGGTGGGATAGCAGGGCAATGCCACCATGCTTAGTTAACACAGGAGTTGCAGGACATTCTGAGGCCTCTGCAGTTACTCCAAGTGATATAGGATCACCGGCTCTTGGGGTTTGACCTCGGAAATTAAAGAGGGAAACAGGATTGGGGACTATAACCGGCATGAGTTGTATTAAGATTTTAAGAGAAGGAGTTAGTTCGCCATTTCTCCCTTCCAGAAATCAGGCAGCGACAAGAAAAACCACCATCCCTTTTTTCTTATAAACCCTAGTAGCCCTCCCACTGGCTTTCAGCAACTGAGGTAGGCAAAGCATTTTTCTTGAACCTAACTGTAATCTTTAGCAGATGGCATTTGTAACAGGAGGATAAGAAGGGCAACTCCAGAGAAGTAAATCAGTGTGGGGAAGGGGGACCAGGGAATGATAGATGCTAACACACAGAGAGAGCAATGATAGACATAGAACAGACACTACAGACTCTGCCTGGACTTCAACCGCTGATGGCAGACCACAGCACTCTCAGCCTCCACAACCAAATCTCTAGGTATTAAACAACAGCAGTGGCTAAGCAACCCCGTTATCTAGAGGACAAGGAAAGTCGATGTAGCCAATGTAGCAGGTAAACATGAATATAGCCAGGTCTAGTTCAGAGGCCATAGAGCCAACTGTGTAGATTCTTGTCTCAAACTGAAGACCCAAGGACCAGGAGCACCATGAGCAGAAGGCCAGTATTCCCATTAGGCAAGCAGGCAGAGAGCAAATTCCACCTCCCTCTGCTCTCAATGACTGGGTGATGCTAATTATAAGGAGGGCCCTGTGTTTACTGAGTCCTCCAATTTAAAGGCTCATGTCTGCCGGAAACATCTCAACAGACACATACAGAAATAATATTTAATGACCTATCTAGATATCCTATGGCCCAGTTAGGCTGATTCATTAATAGGGGGAAATTAAGTCAGAACAAAAACAAACGGAGGAAATGGGACCACAGAGACCACCTGTAGGAAATGGCTACTTACGGGTATCTGATATAACAACTGCCAGCAATTACCTTTTTTTACAAAAATAAAAGTGCTATAAGCTCTTCACTCTTTATCTGTTTCTGTAAACAGGCCTAATCATCAGATGGATATTTCTCATTTGCAATCTTAGTCACATAGACCCTCTTAGACTGATAGCAACTTAAACCCAAAACCATGGTATAACAAATGGTTTTTAAATGATGCTGAAAACCTACAACCACTACCAAAACCCCTGTGAGGATGTTTATTGTTAAGGAGGTGGCTCCTCTGGAACCCTCTGTGTAATAAGCCCTTCTGATCCTCCGCTCTGTCTTTGGTGCCTGTTTGAGCACAGCAGCTTCCCTGTTTAGGTTTCCTATACCATAAAATTAACTATTACAGTAGACTTGGATTTCTTCCCATTTGATTTTGGCCCCAAAGGTATCAGCCCTGAAGTGTGAGTTCAGATGCGTGTCTTCAACAAGCTCCCCTAGCCAGTGCTTCACGGCGCCACTCACTTGCTTCCACTTAGATTTCCCACAGTGGCCTTGTTATCAAGTCACATCTATGGCACAGAACATTGAATTAGAGTGCCCAGAGCCTTCCCCTCTATGGTCTCTCAAGGTTGCCCCTTCTGTAATGATGTGGTGTTCTCCTAACTTGAACCAGTGGGGTCCAGATGGGAAAATGGTTGGAAGTCATCTCCATTCTCAATGGGTTAGTCATCTCTTCAGACAAACCAGATCTTTGGGACTGGGGATAGGAGAAGCTGAAAAGTCAAAATGGCCTGGCCTTCTCCCCACTTTGTCCATCTCCCAGAAACTCTTCCACGTTGACCGGTATCATCCCACGGTCACTCAGAGTTTTGACCATGAGAGCCAAGCTGCTGCTGGGCCCTATCCAACATTGGTTTCACAGGATCTCCTGCTACATACAGCCTGCTCTCCAGCTTGGCCGTGCGACCATGGAGCCATGGCCCTGGTCCAGCAGCTGTTTGATGGGCTGCTGCTCCTTGTGTCCACTCCTTACCTGGGCAGGTGTCCTCTGTGAGCCTTGCCAAGTTAGTTTGTGAGCTCAGAAGGACTTGTACACCTGTTCAAGAGCATCTTCTAGGGATGCTGCGTTTGACCTGGTGTTTGTACAATGCACTGTTGATAGGGACAAAGCTTTCCACTTTACAATGACCTTGCAGAATCTCCAGCCTTCCACTTACAGGTCCTGCCCCATGTTAATCAGTTATGACAAAATATCAAAGAATACCAACTTAATGGAAGAAAGGGAATTCTTTTTTCACTTTACCATTCTGGAGATTTTTAGGACATAAAGATGCAATAGTTGACTCCAGTGCTTTTGGACTAAGTGGAAAGTGCAAATGACAGAGAGTGCTTGATGACAGGAAGATACTCGCTCATGTGACTCAGAAACAGTAGGACAGAGAGGAGGGACTGTGAGTCAAGTGCACCCCCTCCAATGACCTAACTTTGTCCTATTAGACCCAACTTCCTAAAGGCTCAGCACTGCTAACAGTGACACAGGCTGTGGAGCAACCCTTAAGTACGTGGGTCCGTGGAGGATGTTTAAGACCAGACTGTAACCCACTCCCTTTCCATAATTATAACCAGCCATCTACAGCCAGCCACATTTTCTTCCATAGTCTTCCTGTACCATCTCCAGCTCACAACTTAGACAATTCATACTGGGGCATGAACTCTTCCCAGGTCCTGGGCAAATGCTCATGGCTAGGCACATACTGTTCTCACGGAAGTTTAAAAACAAATTCTGATGTAGGCAGCTCAAATAGCTCCCTGCATTGCTCCACCACAGCATTGCCCCCACCTGTCTTTTTAGTTTGTTTGTTGATTTTATAAACTTTATTATTAGAAAACTTGCAAATAAATAAAAACATCATGCATGAAAATTAATCAGAGCCAAAGTCTATGTAACTAAATACAGTTAGACTAGGGAGAGCTTCCATTACTTTTTTGTTTGTTTGCTTGTTTTTGGTTTTTGAAGACAAGAGTTTCTCTGTGTACTCCTGATTGTCCTGGAACTCTGTCTGTAGACCAAGCTGACCTTGAACTCACAGAGATCTGCCTGCCTCTGCCTCCTGAGTTTCAGGACTAAATGCGTGCACCACCACCACCCAGCAGCTTTGCATCACATTTTACACACTTGTTATCAAATATATTTAATGCACTTATCCACCACCAAAACTGAACATCCATGACAGAATTATAACTAGAAAAATAATTAACCTTATATTCTCTTTCATAACTCATGCCCGTTACCTGCATATCCAGTCCTTCCTTGTCTTCTTATACTTAGCTTTCTTGTTCCCTTTCTTCATGCTACTCTCTGTCCACATGTATATTCATTTACATATAAACCTATAGTATTGGCTAAATTTCTCATATGAAAGAGGATATGAAATTTATTTCCTTCCGAGAGTGTGTCGCCTCACTACACATCCTAAGTGTATCCATTTTTCTGCGAATCATTGCCTCCACTTTTCTTTAGAGCTGAGTAGTATTCCATCTTTTATAGATTCTGGGTTTTCACTATCTATTCATCTGTTGATGGACAACCAGGTTGATTCCAATTCCTTGCTAGAGAGAATAAACTGGCAGTAGGCATGGAGGTGCAAATATCTCTATTGCAGGGTACGGCATTTTTAGGTGTATGCCCAGGAGTGAAACAGCTGGGTCATACGGTTGCTCTACTCTATTTTCAATGATTTTTTCTTTTTTTGAGACACAGTTTCTCTGTGTAGTCCCATCTGTCCTGGAACTTGCTTCGTAGACCACAGTGGCCTCGAATTCAGAGATCTTGTCTGCCTCTGCCTCCTGGGGGCTGACATTAAAGTTATGTGCCGCCATGTCCAGCTCTATTTTCAATTTTTAAAGAAATCTCCAAACTGATTTCCCTAATGACTGTATTAACTTGCACCCCCCCATCAACAGTGAGTAAGGGTTCCTTTCTCTCCACAACTTCTCCAATATTTGTTGTCAAAATTATTGATGACAGCCATTCTGACTTGGGTGAGGTGATATCTCAAAGTAGTTTTAATTTGCGTTTCCCAATGGCTAGTATCTTGGTTACTTTCCTATTGCTTTGAGAAAACACCATGACCAAGTCAGCCTATAAAAGAAAGTGTTTAATTGGAAGCTTACAGCTTCAGGGGGTTAGAGTTCATGAGCATCACAGCAGGGAGCGTGGCAGCAGGCATTGCTCTGGAGCAGTAGCTGAACTCACATCCTGAGATACAACCATGAGACAGAGAAGAGACAACTGGAATTGGTTTGAGTCTTTTGAAACCTCAAAGCCCACTCCCAGTGACACACCTCCTCCTAAGCCTTCCTAAGCATTTGGTTTTCATGTAGCCCCATCTGTTGATACTTGAGGTTAGTTCCTATGCCCTCAGTGTAAAAATAGAACAACAAGTGTCTTAAAAATAGTGGTACTATATTTGAAATCTTAATAGGAAGACGTGGTGGGTGGGTGTGAATGCCAGACAAGCCCTTCTATCTTAGCTCTAAGGAGATACCAAGTCAGTCCTGACATGTGAGAAGGCACAGGAGAAGAGATCATCACCATACATTCCGCATCTACACAAACCCTTCGCTCATCACCAGGAGTCCTCTCTGTGCAAAGTCCAGTAGGTGGTTTTCTTTTCCCTAAGACTGTGTCTTCTCTAAGCTGCTGTGATTGATCCATGGAAGGATTGGACTACAAATAAACAGGCAGGCCTAAGCATCAGCCTTATGATTTGAGAGCACTTGGGAAACGTCAGAAGAGAAAGGGACTGGGGAGATTTACCAAAGAACTAATGTGACTGTCACAGGCAAAGCTTCACTTCTCCAAGTTCCCCCAAAGCCTTGGAGTCACGCACTTGGAGGGGGCAGGAGGGGAGAATGTTGGTCACCAAGGCAGTCCCAGAGTGCCCGAGCCACAGTCCTGAAGGCCTGGCATGGCTCGAGGCAGATGGAACTAGCAGGAGTGTGCGCTCCCGTGGAGGGAAACAGGGCGCTCTAACTGTCCCTGTGAGTGAAAACAGAGGCATTGGGAGTGGCAGCTGGGCTAACTGTAATTGCTGTGAAAAATTCCAAGCAGGCCAAATGCTTCTAGGGGACCCTACAAAGGGAGCTGGAAAAGAATGTTCCATCAAATAAAAACAAGAATAAGAGGAAGAGGAGGAGGACAATGAAGAGGAGGAGAAGAAAAAGGAAGAAGAAAATAGAGGCATGGGGAAACCTGTTGATTCCAACTATCAGCCAAACTGAGAAAAGTGCTTTTCATCTTGGAGGTGCTCAGTGCTTACACATGGCCCGTGGGAGGTGCCTAGCATCGTCTCCCTGGGCTCTGAGATCTTTTTAGGAATTAAACAGTCTTCAGGCCCTCAGCACCCCTGCAGCTGCTGGTGGAAGCTGCCTTCTGTCCCAGCCTCTCCAAACAGCTCTGTTCTGCCACCAGCCCTTTGTGACAACATGCAATGGGGTGCAGGAAGGGTCCGTCCCTTTATCTTCGCAGCTGCCATTTCGCCATCTCATCCGTTACTTCACTGTCCATGGCTCCCCTGCTGTGTTTTCCTCTCAGCTTTCTGAGGAAAGGGGCCATTATTGAGCCCTTACTTGATTCTGGTATAGGAACTGAGCTCACCGATTGTCACTGTTCCTCACGATCATCTCTGGAGAGAAAACATATTGCCTTCAGTTTACAAAGGAATGTGTGTGGGCACTGAGACGTTGCTGCCTTGGCTGAGAATGCTCAGCTCAGTGTCAAGGTCAGAACTGCAGCTGTGCTGTCTGGCCTTGCAGTCCGAGCCACCAACACCACTGTCCACAGGTCTTAGCTTCCGCGGTCTCAGGGACTGCAGGCTTTGGCAGTGTGGAGTAGCTGCCATGCTCCCCATCATGATGACCATGGACTAACCCTCTGAAACTGTAAGCCAGCCCCAATTAAATGTTTTCTTTATAAGAGTTGCTGCGGTTATGGGGTCTCTTCACAGCAATAGAAACCCTAACAAAGGCAAGGCCCAAACAGAGGGGTGGAAAGACAGGGGAGAAAGAGAGGAACAAATACAGGAGGAAGGGAAAAGAGAGGATGGGAAGGGGGGAAAGGAGGAAAAGAAAACCAGCAAACAGAATGGGGGAGAGGAGAGAGAAGAGGAGGAGGAGGAGGAGGAAGAGGAGGAGGAGGAGGAGGAAGAAGAAGGAATCAGAAAGGAAGTTGGGGAAGCACAGGAAAGGGGGAAGTACTGTTGAAACTGCTGCTTCCTGTCACTCAGATGTGAGGGCTTTCTCCAGCTGGCAGGCAGCAGGCAGTGAGCTTTTTTTTTTTTTTTTTTTTTTTTTTTTTGCATGACCAAAGCAGTACGTGGAAGTTGTTGGCTCAGGTGGCCTGCTCCTGGGAGCCAAGGCCCAGTCCCATATAAGTCTCAGCTGTTAGGAGCAAAGATCTGTAAAAAGCAGTCACTGATACTTGAGTGTCTTGGGCAAGAAAATTAGATGTCAAATCTAATGAGTCCTTCTGACAGCAGTGGAGTCAGAAGCCAGAGCAATCTTGTACGAAGGGCCTAGATGCCGGGTGTGAGGGAGATGTTGATTGTAGCTAACAAGGCCAGCTCTTTAAGCAAGACCTCAGAGGCCTGGTTGAAGAGGAAGCCTGTGCACTAAGTGTTTTGTACTGATTAGCTTATGAATTGGCATAATAGCAGACAACGTGACTTTTCCATGTGAGTCCAGGATACCCAGTCTCCATTTGTCTGCTCCACCCACGCCCATCCTCATTCCCAGATTCCAGTTAACATGGTTCTGCTTTCTTTCATACAGCCTATTTAGCCTCCAGATATGACAAAGAATATGACCCCAGGGACGCTACAGGATTGTCATGGCTGGGACTGAACTAGAGGTTTTATAATAATATGCTCCAGCCCATTCACTGTCATGTGGAGGGGTGGGTCTCAGACCATAGGAAAACTGGCTTCTCTGGGACCCCAATGGGGTTTTTGACACTCCATTGCTCTTCTGAAATACATGCTTAGAACATTTTCATGTTCTGAGTAGAAAAGCAAAGGCCCTGCTCAGCTGAAGTTCCTGCGAAGATTGATAATCACAGTGCCACTAAACAAAATAAGCTTAATCAAAAGTTATCTTCCTTCCTAAGGCATAGCAGTGAGGACCAGATATGAAATTGATGGCTGCCACTTTAACTCAAGTATAAACTCGGCCAACCCACCAAATGAGCCATGGGAAGGGCTGTGTTTCTAGCTGGGTGTTACTTGGCAAATATCACAAAACTATTATGCTTAGTTCTAGGGAATAGGGTTTTCTATGCTCAGGCAAATGGGGGTGGCTGTCCATCCTAGGCTGACACCATACAGCTGACCCTCTGCCCTCTACTCCATCCACTCCAGCCAGCAGCTTGTCACCTGCATCCCAAGAATATCCCTGGGGCACTGTTTTCTATGTGGCTGTTCTGCCCAGGACTAATGACCTGCTGTGCTCTTGGGCTCTGCTAGTCCAAGAAAGTCCATGAACCATCACAGAAGCATCCCCTGGGAGCTTGTTAAATATGATGAATTTCAGGCCCTGTCCCAGATCTGTAGTTTTAATAAGACCTGGGGAGGTTGGGACCAGTGTTAGATGTGCATTGCTCATGGTTCTCCAAAAGCTAAGGGAGTTTCTCCTAGCAAAGTCATAAGTGTCCTCGTAAAATGAGACTTGGTCCTTCTTAGTTTGTGTGCCTTCCCCATTAGGATGCTAGACACTGGTCACTCTGCAGGGCAGGATCCCACAGCCTGAAGAGATCTGCCATACCCTCTTGTAACTCTCTCTCCCTGAGGTGAGAGTTAAGAAGTCCTGCAGGGCTGTGACTCCACAGCCCCTAATTGATGGTTCTACCCAGAACCTGGCTCCTCTGTGCTCTTTATTAGATAGGCTATCTCAGAGTAATTCACATGGTATAGAACTTCAAGTCAGATACTTCTTCAAGAGCTTTGGGCCATCCTCTAGTCATCCCAACCTCAACCCTGTGGTGATGGGGAACCTCCTTCAGCCAGGGGCCTTTGAGAGGCTGGTCCAGGTGGGGAATGGCCTGTGGGTACCAAAAAGCCCTCGGAAGTGCCCACTCGACCTCTTCCTGCTCGCCACACCTGGATGTTGGATCCCATTCCTGTTTTCTCGTTGTGATCTGTGAGTTTCCCTTTTAATAAGGAAAAACCTTAGTATACCATATTTGGAGCTAGTGTGGGAGTGTTTGATTTGTTTTGCCCCCATCTGATGCATTCTGCCCCATCTGGCACCCAACGTGGGGCCGAGCATGCCATCCAAATAATGTCTCATTGTCTTTACTGAACAAATTTCATACCTTGGAATCACATGTGCAGAATAAGGACCAGAAGCTAAATGAATCAATAAGGGCACTAGAACAGCACACAGGACTGGAGATTCAGATTTTACAAAAGGCAGTGGTATAAAGATTTGAAACAATTAAGGAAATAATTGGTCTCTCTCTTGGGCCTACTCTCCCTACACTCTCCTTGCTTCTTATAGGAATCAACAGATCCAAAAAGGATCCAGGCACCCAAAGGCAATACCATGATGTTGAATTTAAAAAGTGTATGGTCACTTAAATTCTTACCAACTTAGCATAAGAGTCCCTAAGTCTTGGTGGGAGGCAGACAGTGCTGGATTTATCGACTATACCTTGAATAATAAGACACTGAAAAGCAATGTGTCTGTAACTGAACGTGGGTTCACCCATTGGTAGAGAGAAAGCCAGTAGAAGTAACTCAAAAATGAAGAATAAATTTAGGGTTGGCAAGAAACTTGGCTCTAGAGGGTTTCCCAGGTGTCCACGGGGATGTCCCCAGCTAGGTCCTTGGGCAGTAGAGGAGAGGGTGCCTGAACTGGCCTTGTCCCATAGCCACACTGATGAATATCTTGAATAACACCATAGAATCTTCATCCGGCTATGGATGGAGATAGAGACCCACATCGGAGCACTGGACTGAGCTCCCAAGGTCCAGTTGAAGAGCAGAAGGAGGGAGAAGATGAGCAAGGAAGTCAGGACCACGAGGGGTTGGTCTACCCACTGAGACAGTGTGACTGATCTAATGGGAGCTCACCAAGGCCAGCTGGACTGGGACTGAACGAGCATGTGATCAAACCAGACTCTCTGAATGCGGCTGACAATGGGAGCTGACTGAGAAGCCAATGATAATGGCACTAGGATTTGATTCTACTGCATGTACTGGCTTTTTGGGATCCTAGTCTGTTTGGATGCACACTTTCCTAGTCCTGGATGGAGGGGGGAGGGCCTTGAACTTCCCACAAGGCAGGGTACCCTGCCCTCTCTTAGGACTGGAGTGGGAGGGGGAAGAGGGAATGGGAAAGAAATGGGAGGAGGGGAGGAAGTGGAAATTTTGAATGGTATTATTTATAAAGCAATAAAAATAAAAGTAAAGAATAAGTAACAATTTATTATCTGTGCAACAGTGGGAGGTATAACTCTCTTCCCAAACACATGAGACAAGATTTTATTAGAAATACTTGTGTGAAGCCATATTGGAAATATGTCATCACAATCTAGAGGTGGGCACATTCCTGAGCATGCTCAGTTCAAGAGCATATCTCTTCATACATCTGATGCTCAAAATGGTGGATGGGAAATGGACTGCATAGAGAATTTAGCACTATAATGAGATTAAGGTGAGCAAAAAGCCACCTACAACAGTGACTCAGAGTGATTCAGCAACTCAGGTTCCTTGTGGTTTTCTTAGGAAAACAGCAAAAATAAGACCCGAAAGGAATGTTAATAATCATTAAAAGGAAGCAGCTTTCCCCATTAAAACTCAGAAGTTTCCAGATGGAAGTTCTGCTAGCAGCTGATGTCTTCAAGAGCTAACTCATTTTCTAGATTCTGTACTGGGCCGAGGACTGTGTGCCTCTGCAGCCCCTCTCTGGCAGCAGGCACAGAGAGCAGGGGAGTAGCCAACCAGGTGAACAGAGCAAAGCGCAGCCTTCAGATGGTGAAAGAACTGACAGATTGCTCCCTGTCACTTGACAGCCAGATGCTTTTCTGTGGCAATTACACCTTTAAATCTGGCTCTCAGGTTTCCCACTTCAGCAAATTCCATTTGCTGGGTGGCTTCTTTCCAGAGACCAGAAGGAGGTAAGAACTGGCATGTGAAGAGAAGCCCCTTACTTTGCAGTTAAGAGGGCGACATACCAAGGAGCAGGAGAGTGCACTTGGAGGTAAATCTGTGTAAATCAGTGCAGAGAAATCTGTGCAGAGACTGTTTTCTGGTTTCCTACTATATTTTCTTTCTAATTTTAAAAATTTATTCTTTGACAGTTTCGTGCACACTATAATGTATTTCAGTCACATTCCTTCCCCATTACCCATTAATATGTGTGTATGGTATGTGTGTGTGTGTGTGTGTGTGTGTGTATGTGTATGTATGGGGTGTGTGTGGTGTATGTGTACAGTGTGTGTGGGAGTGTGTCTGTGAGTGTATACTGTGTGTGTATGGTGTATATATGTGTGTGTAGTGTGTGTGTGTGCATGAGAAAGAGAGAGACTCACTGAGCTTAGGGTTGCCTTCATATGAATGGTGCTGGGTTATTTAGCAGACCATGGACAACTGACCAGGGGCTGCACCACTGAAGAAAACTAGCTTCCCCCCTCACAGCCATTAACTGCCAATAGATCTTTGGGAGCAATGGATTTCCTAAGGGTAAACCAACTCATGGTGTGAATTTCAGGCAAGTGACCAAGCATTCCAGCAGAATTGATTATGCTCTTGCAAATAACCCAACACCGTGAACTGCTGGCAATCCAAATGAAACTCAGTGAGTCACACAAACACACACACACATGCACACACACACACACACACACACACACACACATACACAAGCTGGAGGGGGATTTTCTGGGAAGAAGGAGGGGTTCAGAGGAAGAGGATAAAGCAGGGTAATGGGTAATGGGGGAATATGTTCAAATTACATTGTAGTGTGTATGAAGTTGTCAAAGAATACTATAAAGACACATTTTAATGAGGAAAAGAAAGAGCTCTGGTTGGTTCCCCCCAACACACTTTGGATGCTGTTTGATCTGGCACAATAGGATTCAATCAATCCATCCAAAAACTATTCATCAAATCCGCACCATATGTAGACTTGGCTAAAACTTTGCCCGATCTGCTTGGTTGAGAAAATCCAAGCCCAGGCTCACATCATCCTTCAGCTGAAACCCACCAGAGAGATTTTCAGTTAGGTTTGAACATTTTGAAAATTAAATGTCCCAGAAAACCTTCCATTCAAACAGAGGCTCTTGGTCTTTCATGTAGGAAGATGTGAAAGACAGAAGGGAAGAGACTGTCTGGACAAGGTTCATCCTGGTGAGCAGAGCCTCCTTGTTAAAAACAAAACAGAAATCACACAAAGAGAAAGACACCCCCCCCCCGGACTATGTTCAGGAATTTACCACAGTTAGTTTTTCCAGGGGCACCTGACTCAGATTCCTGGGATTGCTGGAAAGGTCGTGTCTGTAAAGCCACAGCAGGGTAAGTTGCTTCACAGGCGACTGGTGGAAATTTTCCTGAGCATCAATGCTTCAGTGTGAGCTCACTCAGGAAAACTCAAAGAACTTTAAACCGCAAACCCATGGACCTAATACCAGTGGAAATGCAAAGATGCAGGGTCTATTCCACAGTCAGAGTGGAGCAAGATGGACAGACAGGAAAAATGAAAGGGACCTGAGAGAAAAGAAGCCCCTCAGTCTGGGACTTGTTTGCCTTGCCTGCTGCCTAACAGCCAGGAAACTTCAACACCCTTGCAACCTTAAAGCTGCCTACACATAGTGTAAGTTTTCCTAAAGATGTGTGACGTGAACCCTGGATCCTCACAACAGCAAATGAACCATGCCTACTCAGGGCATGGAGGTTTGTAACCTCGAGTTTAGTAGTGACCGCATTTCTCTCTCATCCCTAAATCTAAACAGCACACTGTACAAAAAAACACTTTGCATCTTCAATTCCAAAAGAAAACTCTAAGAGAAATGAGCCAGCTTGTGGACTTCACTTAGTCTGTCAGTTTACTTCAATGCAAGCTTTGTTTCACCTTTAAGCCTTACAAATCACAGCTTTTTAGAAGTGTGACTGAGAGCCACAGAAGCTCATATACAGCCTTCTCAACCACTCTAGGTGGGACTCATCTGAGAAGCCCACCCCTGACTTGGGATCTTACTCTGCTGTTTTGCTGAATGACTCTGTCTGAATACCTAATGAACTCACCAACTTTGCTTCCGTGAATCTCTTGCTGAAACCTTTGCTATGACAGAGTCAAAGATTCACTTAACTTGAAAGGAGGCCCCTAAGAGGGACAGGAACTCAGGCTGCAGGTAGCTCTAGTGGCTGGCATCCCCCTGCTGCAGCTGACATGAGGACATCTGGAGAACTGGCATAACACGTCTACATATCCTTCCTGCACACAAGCATGTCGGCTTATAAGAATAATCACTGTCTAAGTCCAGTCTCTCCACCTGCTGCCTCTAAGCTATGGGAATGGTCTTTGCATTGAGGATTGGCTGCTCGGGAAGCTTACATCGGGGTGCACTGAGAAATAATTTACTGGTAGAATGGAAAATTTGTTCTATTAAAAAGAGAATAGTTTTAATCTATAGGAGGGACAGAAGTAATGAATAATTTGGGAAATCTTGCTCAGCTATTATTGGGCTATTATTGAATCACACCCAACTTAGTTTAACCTTTTGAATATGATCAATTTGGTCGTTTTGTTTCCTGCATAGAATTTTGACTGACACGGTTGGAGACTAGTAGTCATTATATACTCTTAAGCATATGTACAGCTTGCAATGCAAAAACAGAAGACTATGCCCTTTGATGACATCATAGAACTATTTATGTCTAGAACAAGATAATAAACCTTTGTGTTTAAGTCACCGTAACTAAATTTTTGTCTGAGTATACTTTCAATGGGATAACTGTTCACGACACTGAACAGTGTCCCTGTTTGAAGGAGAAAAACAAAAAACAATACCAATACCAGCAACAAGGCTCAGTAGAATAAGTGACAGGAATCCATAGTCAACCACCAAGAGCCTCTCTACTCAACAGGGATCCTTGATAAATGAATTTTGTAGAATGTTCCTGTGAGGTGCCAGGCAAAATGGAACACATTGCTGGCCATGTGGACTTAGTCTCTGCCCTCAAGGAACTTTGCTGTGCATTAAAATGGGAAGACCTTACTGTATAGGCTGAGATCAGCTCACACGGGGTTTCCCAGGTTTATTATTCCTCTAAGGTAACTGAGTGTCCAGCCGAGGCACTCCCTATGGGAGTGGCTAATGCTTCACCTCACTCATCTGAACCTCATTAAAGCTCAGTCTTGAAACTTGTCCTGAAGACACCACTCAGTGCCGTGGAAGCCACGCCAAGGAAAGCGCATCAGGAGTGGCCGTCATGAGCAAGTCCCACTGCCCTTCCAGAAATAGGTCTGTTGTTTCCATCAGCATTTAAAAGTACAAATAGGGTTGGTAAGATGGTTCACTGGCCCCAGTGGCCAAACCTGATGATCTGAGTTCCATCCCTCGGACCTACATGGTAGAAGGAGAGAACCAGCTCCTACAAGCTGTCCTCTGACCTTCACAGATAAGCCCATACACAAATGAATTAGTACATGTACATGTAATACAAAGATAAATAAACAGAAGTGAAAAGGAGAGACTGCAGGGAAACGAGCGGCCAACAGTGCTTGGGACTACAGAGTTCAGACCTTTATTACCTCCGTTTCTTTACATCTTCTAAATTTTATGAGCACATGCCCCCCTTTGAACTTTTCTTTCCTAGCACAACATGGATACATTTATTACAGGTTTGGAACAATGGTGTGCCATGGAACCAGCTCCCCAGCCTAGAGGCGGCCCATAGCTGCTGTAGCACTTTCGAGACAGGAGAAGAGGGCTGGGAAGATGGTCAGTGGGGAAGGCACCATTTTCCTGAGACTCAAGTTAAAACCGTTTAATTCAATGCTGAATGACCTTTGACCCTAACCTGTCTGTCTTGCCTGCTTCCCAGTATGTAGCTCAGCAAACAGGGCCCCTTAGCTAAAGGCAGCAGTCCTGTTCCTGAGCACCCCCAGTCCTTGCCACACAGTCCATTCTTCTTGCTCTCCCCATCTCTGGTCCCCATTGCATGATGCCTACTTCCAACACCATTATTTAGATGAAGGCTGCTGGATTTTCCTGCCTCACATTGCATTAGTCATGTCTCATGCCTCCTCCTCGAGTCACTTTCTGTGCCCCTCATGGGGTCATCTCTAGTTTGCATGTGAAGTGTGCCCCAGAGGCTGGCCCTTGAGGCTCAACCCCTCCTTTGGTGCAATTGGAATCTCATGAAGACTTTGAGAGGGCCTCCCGCATGTATTCAGGCCATTGAGGCTTGAGAGGGACAGGGGGACTCTGTCTCCTTCCTCTTCCTCTTCCTGAGGTGAATTTCACTCTGTCACTCATCCCCACCATGATGTGCTGCCTGGCCAGGCCTTAAAGCAATAGGACCAGTCACGGACAAAAACATCTGAGACAGGAGTCAGAGCAAATCTTTCTTTTTTTAAGCCGAGTGGCTCAGTCCTCGGAGTGGTGGTGGAAGCCGTGTAGCACAACTGTCCTGGCTGCTATAGAATCAATGCAGTCTCAGTGGCCCCTGCCAGATTTTAGCTCCTTGAAGTCTGGAACTCTTAAAAGACACCCTGACCTTTTATAGCACCCAGCAAATTAACTCACATCTGAGACTACCCAGGCAGAGCTGTGAGCAGAGCTCTGTTCTGACGGAGAATAGAAGTGTGTGGAACGACATGGGTGCTTCCTAAGCCACTTCTTTCTTATTTCTTTTTAAATTTTCTTTTATTATGTGTGTGAGGCGTGGGTATTCGAGCACCACGGTGCATGCGAGGTCAGAGGTCAACTTGTGGATGTTGGTTCTCTCCTTCCACTAGGTGGATTCCAGGGACTAAAGCCTTGGGAAAGACGATGTCAGTCAGAATGAGCTAAGCTATGCTGCCAGCATAAAAAGCCGCAAACTATCAATGTCTTCTAACTACATGCTTAACGTGGTGTGTGTTACACTCCCATCTCAGTTACAGGACGGACTTCATGGCAGCCTCGCGGGAGGGGAGTGGGGCTCTCAGCACCTGCTATGCAGATCCTGTGGAAAGAGGAAAAGCTACAGAAGACCTTGCTCTAGCGATGGAGGTAGAAGTGATAGGAAACGTCCTTCCAAACTGTTTCAGCAACCAGGGTATGTGCCCTTCTCACGTCCTCAAAGCCTGCAAGTGCTTTGAGACAGCACCCATATCTCTGAGGAGTAAAACAGGCCAGAACTGGTCTAGGATAATCATGTAACTGTGTGGAGGATGGAAAGGAATTGAAGAAAAATCTTCATTTCTCATCTAGACTGAAGCCATTGGAGTGGAAGATAATTACTAAATAGGGTAGGCATGGGCGTGAAGAGAAGGGGACCAGGGCTGAGGAGATGGTCCAGTGGGGAAAATGCATGCTGTGTAACCATGAGGACCTGCGTTCAAATCCCCAACACACACATGTGCACGCGCGTGCACACACACACCAGTCGGGGGCAGGGCAGGGTAAAGGCACAGAAGTTACAGAAGATAACTGTGGTCTGTGCAGTTGGTGGGCTAAAGTAGGTCTGGAAGGTGACAGCCCCAGCCTCCAGCCAGAGGACAGGAGGTAGAAGAGGCCTGGAGAAGCATTTCTGCGGGATAAAGACAAGTTAAAGAAAGGAAGTTTTACACATTCTGTTGTGTAAAAGCAAAATGCAGCAAAGCCAGCTCAGTGGACCAGCATCTGCCCCACAACAGGGCTGCGTGCTCACTCGGTGTCCGCCTTCTTTGTCCAGCTCTGCAGGCAAGTAAGCTGTCCACGCTCCCTGCAACAAACCATGGCTTTGGGGTTTTTCAGATAGAAACTTGGCTCATTTAAACAATTCTGGACAGAAAATTTCCAGGCTTTGTTATAGACTTCCTAAAACTGCCCAACTGTGCTTAACAAGTGTTCTGCTCATCTGCATAATCCCCACCTCTCTCAAGCTGCTAAGAATACAGAAAGTGCTTAACAAATGAAGGAATTCAGCCTTTTCACCAGCCCAGGCCACTCTATGCCCCAGCTTTCAAGCCGAGCCAACCTAGACAGGCAGGTGGCAGCTCTGCCATTTCTGTTGGACTTTCTGTTAGCCCCACTACAGTCACCTATGATTTCTAGAAAGTTCATTTAATAATATCCAAATTCCTACTTATGTATGCCAGAACCAAACAAGCAAAGACATTGAAGACTTCTTGTTAGTAGAGCCTGCAGTGTGGTAAGAGAAGGACCTGCTCCTGAAGGTAGCCAAAAACTCGAAGGCTCCAGGGAGTGCCTGCCAAGGAGGGCTGTGCACTGAGTGCCCCTACACATCTCACCTGTGCCTCTGCCATGTTGCTCATTTTGCACAAGGGCTCAGTGACACCTATCCCTGGCTGAGAAAAGAGGAATCAATCTGCTCCCCAACCCTTCTCTCTCCCTGCCCCTCCTCTTCCTTTCCCTCCCCTTTTCATGTATTTTGACAATTAAAAAAGTTTTGCTCCTGAACAAATGTGTTGGTATAAGCCTTTATCCCAACACTCAGGAAGGAGAGGCGGTCAGGTCCCTGTGAAGGTAGCCTGATCTACGCAAATGTGAGGTCAGATCTCTGTGAAGCTAGCCTGATCTATACAAATGTGATGGTACAAGCTTTTATCCCAAAACTCAGGAAGGAAAGGCAGTCAGATCTCTGTGAAGCTAGCCTGATCTACAATACACAGCGAAACCTAGTCTCAAAAAATTAATCCTGTATGATTGCCAGAAGCTCAATTTTTCAATAATTTACTTTTCGTATGTTTTTTATAGTTATTCACAATGTATTAAAAGGTTTGTTGAGATCTTGGGGACAAAATCTAATGTGAGGGTTGACAGGGTTGCTATTGGCAGTTGAGGAATGCTGAATGAGGGAAGGCACCCTCTTTGGGGCACGTGACCACGTGACTACTGGTATGTTGCCCTCACCCCTGTTCTTGACCCCACATCCATGTGCACACAGCACAATTGACCTGGGATGCTGTTAGTAATAATAATAATAATAATAATAAAGAAGACATGATGTTCGAAGGTGGGCTGGCTAGCTTTATATCAACCTCACACAAGCTGGAGTCATCTGAGGAAGGGGACCTCAACTGAGAAAATGCTTCTAAAAGATGGGACGGTTGCAGGCAAGGCTGTCGGGCACTTTCTTAATTAGTGATTGATAGGGAAGAGCCCAGCCCATTGTGGGTGGTGTCATCCCTTGGCTGATGATTCTGGGTTCTATAACAAAGCAGGCTGAGCAAGTCAGCAAGCAGCACTTCTCCATGGCCTCTGTATCAGCTCCTGCCTCCAGTTTCCCGCTCTGGCTTCCTTCAGTAATGGACTATGATGTGGAAACGGAAGTCAAATAAACCCTTTCTTCCCCAATTGCTTTGGGTCATGGTTTCACCACAGCAATAGCGACCCTAACTAAGACAGATGGAGACTTGCGGGTATAGGCGAGTTAGAGAAAAGTAGTGGTACATAGATATGATCACAATACATTGCATAAGCAGATGAAATTTTCAAAGAATAAATTTAAAATGTTATGTAAAAAAGAAATGAGTAAGAAGACACTTTATAATTCATTGGATTTTTAATGTGGTCATGTACCTGGCATTCCCACCATGACCTATGGTGAGTTTTCCTCATTGCCCATTTCTTTACATCAAGCTCATTTGATTTCCTGGTAGCACTGTCTGTCTCCTGGAGCGTCCTCCCTCACCTCTCTGTGACCCCCAAATCATGTTTGCTCTTCCAGGCACAGGTGGAAAATAGAAGAGAGGAGCGGTTCCTCCAAAAACTGAAACACAGGCATTACCATAGGACCTCTCAAGCCCATTGCATGTGCACAGAGAGGAAACAGCAGCACCCGTGCACTGTGCTTCTGAAGCACTGTCCCAAACTGCCAAGACTTTCATTTCTTTTATTTTGGTTTGGGGCCTTGTACATTTTTAAAAATGTATTGTGTGTTTATATGCACACCACAGCACATGTGTGGGGATCAGAACTTGCAGCAGTCTGTTGCTTCCTTCCACCATGTGGCTTCTGGAGATTGAACTTAGGTCATTATATCTGGTGACAAGTGCCTTTATTCAATGAGCCATATTGCCAGCCCAGCCATTTGTCACTGGTGAAGAAAAAGAGGTATGCAACCCACGCTGTCATGTCATACTGAGGAGTTCCCTAATCTTTTATAAACCTTGATAAACAGGCCAAACCAGGATTCTTGGCTTTCACCTTGAATTTCAGGGCTAGCTGGTCTGATGGAACAGAGTTGGTAGTTTTACTAAAGATCCCTTCAGTATAGGTTCAAACGTGAGGGTTAGGAGGCAGCAGATGAGAAGAAAACAGGCCACACCAAGAGCACTGGTGTGGCTCCTCTAAGAGAATCTCAGAAAGGAAGACATAAAGGAAGTGTGCTTGGGATCCTCAGGGGAGGGGACAGTTCGTTGTCTTAGCTTTAGCCATGTACAGTGTTTTGATGACTCTCAAGTTACATGGAAAATGTTGCTAAGAAACACGCGCACACACATGCACGCACACACGCACACACACATGCACGCATGCATATTTTCTCTCTCTTTGATGCCTTGGCCTGAGTTATAATTGGATAAAGTAAAAACTAGAAACCTCTAAGTTTCCAAAAGACTTTTTAGTACATGTACTTTCCCTGTAAATGGAGTTTCTGATGAGATTCCTAAAAATATTATAGCTTTGCAGCCAGAAAGGGAGGAAGGCCTTCGGCCACTGTTAACTTTTATTAACCATGCTGGGATCCCAAGGCTTAAACTGGCTATTGGGAAAGGGATTCCTTCTCTCTGTCTCTAAGGTTTTTCTCATCCTTCTTTCCTCATCCCTCTATCCTACCTCACCTTGGGAAATAAATGGAGGAAGAAAATAAGGTGTTGGGTGTGGGAGCACCCACCTGTGAGTTCAAAACTTTAGAAGCTAACACAGAAGGAGCAAAAGCTCAAGGCCAGCCTGGGCTGCATGGTGGGAACTTGTCTCAATTCTTCCCCAGCCCCAGCAAAAATAAGAAAATTTTATACATATGCATATGTTCCTGCATGGGCGTGCGCGCACTCGCGCGCGCACACACACACACACATATACACACGAGCACACACATATCCTGGAATAGTATTTAACTTTAACCTTTAAAATATGGAAAGCCCATCTTTTACAGCAACATGGATGAGCCTGGAGGACACTGTATGAAATATAATAAATCAGACAGAGAAAGAAAAACACTGCCTAACAGCCAAGCTTGTAGTCATGCTAATTAGATTTTCTAGATATATATAGAGAGATTTCAGTTAGATAGGCATTCTTCATATCTTTCAAAGACTCCAGAATATGGCATTTAAAATGTTTTAATAACTTAGGGCTTTTCATAACAATGAGACATGTCTGTTCCTGGCAGCACCAAGCTACTTCGAGAAGAAGACAGGCATTGAAGAGGCTCCTTATGGAGTTGGTTAGCCATTTGGGCAAGAAACTGCTCTTGCCTGGACTGATATATAAACTGGACATGAAGAACCCGCAGAGAGATGACTGCTGAACTTGCCTAAAGGTGAGATGATCCTTCGGGGTTCCTGTTTCATGAAAGAGTCTGCGAGACATTCTGCAGGACACAGAAGAAAGTGACTAAACTGTCTTTAAAATTTCCTGCTTCATGGAAAAGTCTGCTGGATACTATGGGCCTGAAGGCCAAAGATGGATGCCCCAACGGTACAGAAAAACTTTGGGTAACCTGTCCAGGCAGTGAGATGTCTCTGTCATTTCTAGAGTTTTAGAAGTTGCTTACAATGCACTTCCTGTTTACTTAGTAATATTATATTTTTCTGGAGTCTTTGATGGAGTTGAAGACTGGATAGTTATAGATATAGTTTTCCTTAGTTATGATAAAAGATAAAGTAGATATAAATATTGTAACTGTAATTCTTGCTTAATAACTGTTTTGTTATGTAATTTTACTATGTTAAAGTTAAAGCCTTCCTTTTTGTTTAAACAGAAAAAGGGAAAATGGTGTAGGAGGTTCTTCTGTCTATGTGTTGCTTTCATTGGTTGAATAAAGAAACTGCCTTGGTCTTTTGACAAAGCAGCACTTAGGTAGACTGGGAGACAGAACTGAACTCTGGGAGGAAGAAAAAGAGTCAGAGAGAGAGAGAGATGCCATGAGGCTCCTGCCTGAGACTGACACTGGTTAGAATCTTTCCCGGTAAGCCACGACCTTGTGGTGTTACACAGATTGGTAGAAATGGGTTAGATGAGGATGTGAGAGTTGGCCAAGAAGAGGCTAGATATAATGGGCCAGGCAGTAATTTAATTAATACAATTTCTGTGTGGTTATTTTGGGTGTAATCTAGCCGGGCTGCCAGGACAAAAAGCAGGCCCGCTCGTTCCTGTTATACCTGACCTCACATTATGTGGGGAAACCCAGTCAAACACACAGAAGCATAGCATTCAAGGTTTGCCAGGGCGGAGTATGGAGGCAATGGGAAATGTTGGTCATAGACCTGAACATCCATTGAGATGAAGATTGAGGAGCTAATGGTGCTGAGTGCGGTCAGCAGCACTGAATTGCAAACTTGAAACCTGCTTAAACAGTGGAGCTTAGGAAGGGAGAAAAGAAGGATGGGAGGGAAAGAGGAAGGGAGGAAGGGAGGACTGTGAGCTGGTGGATGTGTTTGTTAACCTGACCATGGTAAACTACCTCACGAGGTATGATATGTCAAACCCTCACTGTATGCAAAGTAATTGCACAGTTGTATTGGTCAGTTCTACTCAAGAGAAGGTGACTAAAGAGGCAGGATTTGGGTGATGCCTTCTCCACAGCTCCTTGCTGGGCTCCAGCTGTCATCATCTGCGTCCTTCCCAGACCCTTCTCTGTGTGCTTGTGTTAATTATCCCCAAAAAGAAACTCCACGGAACTGGATTCCGATGTAAGGAACAAGAGGGTTTTTAATATTCAAACTCGATTTGGACTAAACCTGCAACACCCAACACAGAGGGTGTTGGAAGTGCGGCCCTGAGTCTGGGGAAGGGAAGCCTTTAAAGGGGAACCACCATAGTCAGGAGAGTTGATGGTCCTGTTGTCTTGGGATGGGATAAGGAGCGCATAGGGTAGGTGGTTTCTGAAACCATTGGTCAGGGTTTTGGTGTGAAAACCCTAACAAAGAGTCATTAATAACTGAGACGGTATCTTCAAGGACAGGATGCCTCCTAGGAACATCTGGGCTTCATTAAATGTTATGGCCCTGCTTCTTAGCTCCTTAATTGGCTATTTTCAGGGTACCCATTCAAATCTACTATCCCTGCACATTTCTGGAGCTGAATCTGCTCACCCCCCAGCTCATTATATGGCTTAAGATGAAGCCCCTTCTTTAAAATGGAGTTTGCAAAGTCAGGTCCTCACAGCCGGACCCACGCAGCTCTCTCTCTTTTCCTTAGCCTTTATGGTGGTACATTTCTCTCTAGTTGGACTGTGCAAGGAGCAGCAGCCATGGCTGAAGCTTTTGCTGAGTCTAGAAGGTGCTTCTGTTGCTGTCCACTGCAGTTTCCGTGCCAGCAGAGACTATGCCTTTTAGTACAACATCCAACTCCAGTGATACAGCCTTGGAGACCCTTATTATCCAATCTAACCACCATAGGAAAGGTCTAGCGCTAGGTATGGGTTGCCTCTTTTCAGATTGTGGTCAATGAGGTTCCATAGATCCCTCCAACATTACAGCCTATTACCATCACTCTTGATTACTCTCCAGAACCTGGTTGCTAATTTATTCCTATTGCTCATGACAGTATGTTCTTGAGTCATAGAATATGGAAAGACCAAGCTGGTACCAACTGAAAAGCTTCCTATGGCTAGCTTTCATAGTACCAGGTTCTATTTATACTTCCAGGGGGAGGGGGAAACATTTAGCAATATTCTTAACCACCTGCGAACTCTCTGAGCTACAATAGTGACTGACTTGGCAGCATATGCCCACTGGTGCAATAGAGGCATGGATGCCATGGAAGGAATCAACCACTTTCTGTTTGGAATAAATTGTTCCACAGACATAAATCATGCTTTGCACTGCTAATTTAGCCAAACAAAAACAAAAACCTATGGCTGTGCCATAAGCCATAGGGGAGGACCTACTATTATTTTGCTGGAGGAGCTGCTTTTTACAAATAGATGGAAATCGCTACAGAGGTCCACAGCTAGTCATGCAGAGTGCTCATCTCTAAACTGCATGTCTGCATCACACTTCCCATGCCCAGCTCAGGGATCACTGTGGGAGGGAGGGCAGAACAATTTAATACCTAGAGGTGGTGGATTCTGCAGGGAAGCAGTATTTGCTAGGCCTGGTAGGGCTCACTCACACATTAACTCGACAGCTGAGACTGTGGAGATAATATCTACCCAGACAAGTCAAAATATGGACAGAGGAGAGGGTCATGAAGTCTCACCTCTACCCAAGAAGCTATTGGCAATTGATGGCTTCTATGTTTTCTTTAGGGATGAAACCCCTAAGAGTTTACCTCTGCTCTGGTAGCTGATCCTACACACACCAATCTACAGGTAGCATAAGTGGACTAAGTGGTTAAGATGGGGGAGTAGAAAGGGACAGAGGAGGAATAGGATGGGAGGGAATGGGGGATTGGTTTGATTGAAACCCATTATATGCATGTATGAAATTCTTATTTTTTAATAAAAGAAAAAGGACTCCTGCCACCACACGCCTTGGTATGAGGGACAGTAAGTGCTGTTTCTTTGTCTTGTCCTTTATCTTATTTAAATGTGGCTGATGTTCAGATTCCTCTCAAAAGCATCAGGAAATCCTACAATATAAAGGAATAAGCCTTCAAACCTCATTTTTTCTGGGGCTTTATGAGCCTTCACCATTCTAGTCAAATAGGCGGTGAAGCTTATATTGTTTTGCAAGCCACACTTATGTAAGACTTATACCCCGGACGACAAGAAGGTCAGGGAAATGAACTGACAATTGTCCTTAAATGCGTGCCGGGCCTCGATGGAGAAATCTCAGCAACAGTGACAGCAGCTTGGTGGATGCCAGTCAGCATGGGAAGGGTCAATAAGAAGTCGTGCATTGCTGCACAGAAAGCAGTTCCCTCATTTCCTCTCAGAAATAGCCACAACATGCATCAGAAAAGTCCGCAAGGTTTTGTGTGCACTGTTTCCTTAATTAACCCACAAAGTGCTTAAAGTGCTTACTGGATGCGTCCTTGTGTCAAATACAATTCTAGGCACTAGACACACAGCAATCCATAAAACGAACCCAAATCCCTGCCCTCTTTTCATAACCTGAGCCCTGGACTGGGTATCCTCACACTCCTGTGAGTGAGAACCAGGAGTTCAGACATAAAGGCAGCCTGATTAGGATCTAACAGCATAGTCAGTAGGCAGAGCAGATTCACACCCATCAGCTCTTGCTCTGATTAGGAACTAACAGCATAGTCAGTAGGCAGAGCGAATTCACACCCATCAGCTCTTGCTCTGTTACACTCATCTCCCGATGTGGTAGTCTGTGAATGCATTTTTAGACATAGGGACTTCATAGAAGTTAATATTCCAGAGCCCAACATGGATGGGAGATATAGTTCTATAACAGGTTGAATTCTGCATACAGAAACTGAATCTAGTTTAGTAAGGATTTCTCCTCCCACCCCCGTATGTTTGTATGTTTGAGTGCATATGTGTGTATGTACCTCACTATCAACCACTATCAACAAGATGGTCAACTACCATCCCTACCATTTTCTTTTTTTGAGGCAGGGTCTTTCACTATCCTGGAGCTCACAACCAGGCTAGCTTGTCTAGCTGGCAAGTCCCTAGAGCTGGGATTATAATACATGCCACCACACGGGGCTTTATTATTATTATTATTATTATTATTATTATTATTATTATTATTATTATTATTATTATTTGGGCTCTAGAAGTTTAACTCAGGTCATCAACCTTGTATGGAAAACACTTTACTGAGCTTCTCCCCAGCCCAGGTTAAGCAGGAATTCTTATGACACACTCCTAAGATAAAAACTTGGGGAGGGAAGGAGAATTGTGGAGTGGGGGAGGGAATAAAAGGATTAGGCTGGGAGCTTGAGCTACAGTCATGTTTTAGGAGACACCAGTCGACACATCAGGGGCTTTGCTATGGAGTGACTTTTCCCAAGTCTTCTGAGTTGGAGTAAGGTGGTCAAGCACTCATACCCTATGCCAGTCCATGCTGAGTGTGGTCTGTCCCAGGAAGGTCAAGCACTCATACCCTATGCCAGACCATGCTGAGTGTGGTCTGACCCAGGAAGGACAGAACCTTAGGCAAAGCAGCTCTATTCAACTGAGCTGATCCCCCCAGGAGGCTAAAATCTGGAGGTTGGGGTTGGGAGTCTTAGGGTCATTGCTGGTATTCAGAGGCAACAAATCCTTCATTCCTAATGTGACATGGGGTGTGGAGGGGGCAGTCCCCAGCTTCCATCAGACTGCATTGTTTGTAAGCAGATGAAACAAGCAAAATGGAGTTCTTTATGCTACCTGCTTACAGCCTTAGATGGCCAGCTGTAGATTATAAATTTCCTAAGCAAATTTTTACAAATCTATAACTCAGAATACATTGAGGGTTTATTTACTAGAATCAGCTGAAATATATACTTACGGGTCATGTGTACCAAAAGGGAGCACAGTTGGACAAACATAGAAAGAAGAACATTAGAAGGCAGATGGGAACAAAAGGGATCTAAGAGGACACAGAACTAAAGCTAAAACTCAGCATAAAACACTGGAGTAAACTGTTTGGTTTTAGGTTAGACAATGGATTTTAGATATAGTAACAAACAGCACAAGTAGCCAATATGAGAAACTGCTCTGCTTCCAAAACACAATAAATAATGTTTTTTTTAAACCCACAGAATAGTAAAACATGTTTGCAAATTACTTTTCTGATGAGAGATTTGTATTATGGCCCAATATTAAGACAGCCAACTAAAAGAAAGCTTGCAGATAACCAGCAAGCTCATGAACGGTGTGTGATGTCATTAGTCACGAGCTCGATGAAAATCCAAACCACAGTTCAAGACCACCCCACAGCACTATGACGGTGTGGGGAAAGTGCAGACAGCAGCGAGTGTTGATGGGGACCTAGGCGCTGACCCGCACATAACACTAAGGAGCATGAAGTGGAGCGGCTGCTTTGGAGAGGGCTCTGAGGGTCTTCAAAAGCTGACAGTCACCACAAGAGCTATCAGTCCCCTTCTTAGGGAAGTGTCAAAGAGGAGAAAAACACAGTGAAAGCTTGGGGGGTCAGAGTTCTCCAGGGACACTGAGGCAGATTGTCCCCTTTTATTATCTTTAATTATGTGTGTGGGGGGGGGTAACGTGTGATTACAGCCATCTGAGGGAACCAATGGCATTGGGTCCTCTAGAACTGGAGTTATAGGAGGCTGTGAGTTTCCCAGTGTGGGTGCTAAGAACTGAACTTGGGTCCTCTGGAAGAACAGTAAGTGCTCCTAACCCCTGAGTATTCCCGCCCCAGAATGTTTGTTCTTTTGGAACAAAAGAAGTTCACCAGATGGCCAGACAGCAGCATGGTGGTAACTCGGTGACCTTGAGGAGACTTCATGCCCATGAGGTAGAATGGAGCATTTATTATAGGTCTCAGCAGAAGGGTGTGAATTCCACAGCATAAGCTGCAGCCACATTGCTCCGGATTCGTGGGCTGCAGGGGACAGAAGGGAATTCTGGGAAAGGGTTGTGAAACTCCAAGAATGTGAGGAGAGTGAGGAGGACACACCCAGTAAAGTGTAGGTGGGCCCATTCTGCAGGTGAGAGGGTGTGTAAAGGTGTGCCCATTCTACGGGTAAGAGGATGTTTAAAGGTGTGCCCATTCTACAGGTGAGAGGATGTGTAAATGCGTGCCCATTCTACGAGTGAGAGGATGTGTAAAGGTGTGCCCATTCTACGGGTTAGAAGGTGTGTAAAAGTGTGCCCATTCTATGGGTAAGAGGATGTTTAAAGGTGTGCCCATTCTACGGGTGAGAGGGTGTGTAAAGGCATGCCCATTCTACGGGTAAGAGGGTGTGTTGGCACTAGTAGCCCTCTGACAACCTGAGGGCAAGCTGAGTCCATTCACAGACTCACGACAGGACTGACAACGGGTGTGACCTGAATGGTGTCTACTCTGGCATTCTAACACATAGTTCTGTGTACAGGCTCTGTGTAAGTAGCACTATTCAAAGAGCCAGCAGCAAAAACAACAAAATGTCTATCAAACAATGAATAGAAAGCCGAAATTTGGAACACTGACCTTCAAAAGGAATGGTGACATGATCCCTAGGTCACAGCTGAGTCTGACAAGCATCATGCTGAGTGAAAATAAACCAAAAATAAATAAATAAATGAAAGAGACCACATCATGTGATTCCATTTGTATGAAATGCTCAGAATAGGTACAGCCATTGACAAACAGGTTGTTAGTGCCCGGGGAGGTGTTGGAGCCCAGAAGACTATACAGTGAATGCACAGCTGACAGACCAATAGGCAGCTCCACGGGAAGTATATACGTACACGTCCACATGGAACAACCTGTTTTGTAGAGCTGCGGGAACACTTGTCTTTTGGAAAAGTCACTGTCATATCTGTAAAAACCTTGTGAAGCCATGATTTTTTCCTTCAAAATGAGATTCATTCCCAGAACACCTCAGCAGTGTAACCTCAGCAGGATAGTGGAGTGACCTTGCTCCACTCCCCCACACCAGGAGGCCTTGGAGCAATGGCATTCACTCTTTGTTCTAGCAGTCAAATTTACGTACAGTCAATTCCACAAAATTCCCTGCTAACAGACCACATAGAAATTTCTACAGAGGACAGGCACCAAGCAGGAAGGCAGCATGCCCCACCTTTGTTAACAAACAAATCTGGGCGTCCCCAAAGCTGGCTATCACCACAGAGATTAGATCAGGAGAATATTCAGTAACTTTATCTAATGGTTTGGGATGTCAGGTACCTCCCTGGAATGCTGGCTCTTTCCTGGGTCAGGTCATCTGTTCCAGAGCACGGCTTTGTCAGGGTCTGCCTGCCCTTTTTGTGACTTTGAGATGCGTATTATCATTGTCCTTGACTATGGAGTTTTCCAGCTGTGTCTGTAAAAACTAGAAACCTCATGGAGATCAGCCCTCGCTCTTCTTCTCTTCCGTAGTCTGCTTCTTCCCCTTGCTCTCCCTTCTTCTCCTTATCCTTCCCCTCCTCTTCTTATTCTTCCTCTCCTCTGCATCCCCTTCACTTCATTTTTCCCCTTGCATGAAAAATAAAGAAGATGCAGAGTTACTTGAGTTAATTTTTTACCCTCAGATCCTCGCCTGCCATAGACATCCAATTCTAAGCCCTGAGGGGCTACAGAGGCTGGCACTTAAGGTCCCTGATAGGGAGGTAGTAGGAAGGACTGCTGTGAGGTTCCCTTTGGGGACAATGAGGACATCTAAAATTAAGTATCAATATTGGTAGCCTAATTTGATGAACATACTGAAACTCCAGGACTTGCTCTTTCATGGGTTTTATATATATATATATTCTGTGAACTGATCAGAGCACTCTTGCACATGAAAAAGATAAACTGTACCTCACAGTAACTCCAGGGTTCGGGTTCACGGCCGGCTCCCTGACCCTTCTCTTCTCTCCAGGGCTTCTCGGAAGGCTGGTCGCCAGCTGCCCCGTGCTCCAGCCGCCCTCCCCATCTCGCCGTGGCTCTCTGGAATCTCTTCATTCCAGAGCTCTCAGCTCCCCTGCGTTAACCAGGAGAGATCACACCTGTGTTTGATTTCACCGAGTGTTTCCAGAAGATGCCATTGAGGTGTAGGAGACTTTTCTAGAAGGTTTGGAAAACGGGGGAGGATTTTGCCATTCAAGGTTTGAACCACGTCCATCCATGAGTCTCCCTCATTTCCGCCTCTAGGAATCCCCACCCCTACTTGTGTACATGGCTCCCTGTCTGCCACTGCTCTCTCTCAGGACATTGCACCAGCATATGGATTCCGATAGCAAACCCTCTGTCTTTTAAGCAGAGGACTTTTATCTCTTCCTCATCCTCATGCCCTTAGGCCTAACTATGGGTGACCGGGCACATGAAGAGGATTTCGGTACTGTCACTGGTGTTGAGATCCCTCCTCTCCCAGGATCTAGCACTGTGAGAAAGCGCCAGGTTAAGGGTCTTACCCAGCTGTGGGTCAAATCTGTAATCACTATTCTCTCCCACCACAACAGTTCATCTCCTGTCACTAGGAGGTGACCCAGCCTAAGAGGAAGCAGAAACTGTGATAGCTGATATGAAAAGCAAGGGCTCTCCAGTAAAAGTGTAAAGCATAAAAGGCTTGCAGACTCACCTTATGTGGTGTGTGAGTACATATATGTGCATGTGCGTGTGTGTGTGTGTGTTTGCATGTGCTCATGTGGGTGCATGCGCACACAGAGGTCAGAGGACAGCTTGCAGGAAGCTTGCAGGAATAAATTCTTTCCTTACAACATATGGGCCCCAGGGACAGAACTTGGGCTGCCAGGCTTAGCGACAGGTATTTCACCTGCATCTGACTGACTCCCTAGCCATAAATCCTTGATCCTCCTGCCTCCACCTCCCAAGTATTGGGATTAGAGATCTAGATCACAACACTTGGTTTGGTTTTGTTTTTCTATTCCAGGACTCCCAGTCTAGCCTAGGCTACTCTAGACCTCTCTGTCCTCCTGCCTCAGTCTCCCAAGCAGAACAATAACAGGTTGGGTACTACAATAGCCAGGGTTTCATTATCTTTATCATTTGGCCTGGTATTGAGTCCACTACTTAGAGAATAAGCGTGAACATTTGCTAAATAAAGTCAAGGTGATTCTTGTCAATAAATGGCCAAGGAGATGTTCAAAATACTTCTGCGACTGAAGACATGTCTTCCCTCAGAAGAGTCTATAGACTAGAAGGCATGGGAGGGAGACAAGGAGTGCAAAGGCTGGGCCAAGTAGAGAGAAGTATTGGAACTTGTCTTTGAAAGTATTTATTTTGTTTATATTTCTCTCTGTTTGTGTTTGCATGTGTTCACTGGATCCCCTCTTTATAGATGGCTGTGAGCTGCCGATGTGCATTCTGGGAACCAAATTCCAGCCCCCAGCAAGAGCAACAAGGGCTCTTCACCCTCTCTTCAGAACTTGAATGTTGTTTAATCATAGGAAAGGAGAGTTTTGTCATAAATTTACTTCAGTCCAGCTGTGCCAGCATCACATCTTGTAAAAGATGTAGATTTTTCTATTAAGAGTTTGTCAGTGACTATGTTAATAGGACAGTTCATGGCTAGCATTGAGCTACTATGGCTTTGGTTTTATATAGAAAAGACAAGTTCCTGCCTGCCTTGGACAGATCCAGTGAAAGCCCTACCTCAACTTAGTTGTTTTATATGCATTTTCTGGGCAGGGAATATGACATAAGATGTTGGGAACACAAGTCCTGAAGTCGCACTGCTCATATTTGGCCAGAGTTCATCACTTCACTGTGAGCCTCAACTCCATTACTTGGCCTTGTGGTGACTGAAAATCTGACAGAATCAACTCAAGGAACAAAGATTGGTTCATGGTTTCTATCCATCATGGTAGAGAAGCTCACTTGAGGTGGCAAGAGCCCACAGCTGAGACTCTTATATCACTATCGCAGCAGTCCAGGAAACAGAAAATGGGGAGAAGAGAGAACTTACATAACCTTCAAAAGCCTGCCCCTAGAGACCCTCTTCTTCCAGTTAAATCACTTTCTAAAGGTTCCAGAACCTTCCCAAACAGCACCACCAGCTGGGGAAAAACCTTGCGGAACATTATCCTATGGCATTTCATAGTCAAATGGAAGAGTCTCCCTAACTATAAGATAGGAAAGAGAAAGAACAAGGCAAGTGTGAGCATTAGGTGTTGCTGGGGCTGCCTCGAGGAAAGCTCTGGAGACTGAGCTGCTATCTTCATCCTTCCTCATTCATCCTCACAGCTTCTGGTGAGCTGGACACAATGCCTCCACCTTATCAGTGAGCTGGAGTTGAAATGTAGCTTCCCCTGGGCCACGGAGGGCCAGAAAGCCATGGATCTTTGTTCACCTCTCCCAAGGCTTCCTCAGGAGGCCCAGGGCAAGATACCTTAGGAATGCATGGTTAACTGTAATTCCAAATTCTCTTTACACAATAGCCTAAACCTCTCACATTAACTGTTCTTGCCTTCTGTAAAAGTGAGACCATGGTTCATGGGAAGAAGGGCTGTGAGGTTGTACAATTTTTCTTCACTATAAAAAATTTCCCTCAAAACAACTGGCTTTGTTAGGAAGTATAATAATAGCTGTCTTTTTCTGTGTTGTGTCCCTGGCTTCTTTTCAAATCCAAGCCCATGATCTTTTCATTGTGTGTTTTGTTTTAATCAGGAAAGACCTGAAATTTGGCTCTGAAAATTTCCTTAATCTGTAAGAAGAAATAACCCCCTGGAAGTCCAGTTATTATGAATGAAAAGGAAAAACAAGGCTCTGACCAGAAATGCCCACACGGAAGGCACGGGGCTTTCAGAACAAAATTGCCAAATTCATGTCATATCCCGTCTTGAACATGTCCTAGATAAATCTGCCAAAAGCAACAAAAGTCACTGCTGCCAGTGAAGGTCTTCAGAGGCAGTGA